>VIAB01049070.1:0-17129 GCA_009801035.1 Oophaga pumilio | reverse complement strand
GAGCTTCTGCTCAGAACTCATTTCCAGTCTATTCACAACAGTAACCCTGATTACAACTGGTTGACGCACACTAATAATGGAGGAGAACCTCAGCAGATGACCGCGCTGTTGCTGAAAATAATCTGGTCCAAGGGATCACGTGGTACACTCTCCTCACTTGCACTCCCTGGGGACACATATGGTCAGCTTGGTACAGTTCTACACAGACACCCTCTGTCCACATGGTACGAGGGAGGCACAGGGAGTGAGAGGGTGTGGCCCACGCATTCACTGATGCAGCACCACACTCACCCACAACCCTGAAAGGCTGAGAGGCCCCTCTCACTAGCACCAGTGAAACAGCGCCTGGTCAGCCCGTTTGGCCTACAGCAAGTTCCTTGTTCAACGTACGCCTGGTCCGTTAACAGGATTATATTGGTACAGAAACCAGCCCCGGTAGCATGAAAAGTTAAGGCGAGAACACGGACGTGTGGATTTGTGGATCGAAATAAAAGAGCAGCACAAGGTTAAATTATATATTTAAACACCTTAAGGGCACACTAAACAATCTAATATATACTTACCTTGTAATGTCTTCACATCCTGTTCCATCCGGATCCCGGAATTCCAAGTGGCAGAAGTTCACCGACCGCCGTATTGGGATACCTGGAAGTGCTAGAGCGGATTGAGACCCCGGAAGGCACCTGTTATGCTCTGGGGATCTCAGAAATATACATGATGTATGGCTAGGATGCATAGTATCTCAATAACTCCTTATGGAATTATGTTTTTAGAATATTTTAGAAGGTTTATTTGGCAGCTTAAATTTAGCATGATTCTAGATTTCAAGCAAGCCTTTGTCCTGAGTTGAGCTGGTTCAAGGTGTAAGATCTGTCACATCTTTTTCAGGCTTGACCACCTGCTGAGCTAGGTGCCAGCTTTCTTCTTCAGGCTTTGAGAATGCTGGATGACCTGCTGAGCCAGGTTTCCTGTACCCGCTCCACGAAGGCAGGGGATTTTATTATCCCATGCCAAATAGGATACAAATAATTGACATGAAATTATATCTCCAATATTCTTCACACACTGCATCCATAATAACCCATACTATATTAAACTATTTCATTAATTATTGGGACCGGTGAACACAACAGAAAAAATAGATGAAAAACTATTTCGGAATTGCTGTTTTTGTTCATCGCATCTCACAAAAAACTAAATTAAAAATGATCAAAAAGCCCTAAATACCCCATATTGGCACCAATAAAAACTACAACCTTTTGCGCAAAAATGAGCCCTCGCACAGCTCTGTACATAGAAAAATAAAACAGTCATGTCTCTCTGAATATCACAACCAAAAAAATAAAAATGTATTTTAAAAAGTAATTTTCTTTCGCAAAATTTGTGAAACGTTAGAAAAACCTAAAAATTTAGTTTTGTCTGATCCCCAGATGCATCGGATCCATCCAGCAGCTGAAGAGTAAGTTTGGTAAAGGTTACCTCCTGGAGATGAAGGTGAAGGATTCCCAGCGGGTGGATGAGATTCACCTGGAGATCAGCCGCATCTTCCCGCAGGCGGACAGACAGGACAGGTAATGACGGGACACACACAACATCCTCGTGGATCATATAAGGGCAGAGGACAACGTGTATGTAATCTCCACAGGTTCTCCTCGCTGCTGTGCTACAAGATCCCTATGGACAATGTGCAGTCCTTATCTCAAGCTTTCTCTCAGCTGGAGGAAGGTAAGAGCAGGAAGTGTTGTCATAGGGACTCAGATGTTCTCAAGTCTATAACTGATTATTGTCTCTTCTCCTGTTTGCAGCGAAGCGCATCTATGACATTGAGGAGTACAGCTTCTCCCAGCCCACCCTGGAGCAGGTACTGCCTGTACACCTTTACTGCCCATTCTTTGAGATCTGTCTATTGTGCCCACGTTCTACGTGCTACAGGAGCCTCACAGGGTTAATACATTGGTAAACCTGATGAGAGGACCCCATCTTCTGTTATCTACACATGCCCTAATAGCATAGAGACTGGACAGCCTCTTTAAGGAGGACCTGTCACATGACATAAATATATGACTTCTTTACCTCGTGTAAATGCCGCTGTTCTCCTGAATCCGAAGCTGTTTTCCTTTTGTTCCTGCTCCTCTCCATTCCTGAGATACGGCCTCCTCTTTCCTGTATGTAAATCTGAACTTATTGACAAAGAGGGCGTGTCCAGAAGATCCCGCCCACAGGTGGCCACACCCACACTGCTAACAAGACAAGCTTTATATCCAGGGAAGAAGAGGCCATATCTCAGGAACGGAGAGGAGCAGCAACAAAAGAGAAACAGCACCGGACTCAGAAGAAAACCGGCATTTACACCATGTAAGAAAACTACATATTTCTGGCAAGTGGCAGCTCCCCTTTAAGTTAGAGGTCATTGTCATCATATTTGCCTCCCTCTCGTTTCTCAGGTTTTCCTGGACTTGGCCAAAGAGCAGGAGAGGGACGACTTCGACCAGGACGCCATGTTCAAATGGAGACCTCTGAAGTCTGAGAGCGTTTAACAAGCTGCTGGGACTTCTAGTGTCACCACAGACGTCTTCAGGGAGGAGGACTGAGCCATAAATTGCACGAGGGGCTGATGAAGGGTTAACCTGAGACGGTGCTACCCATGGTGTTGCTCAGCCCAGGAATGTGATATTCTATATAGCAAATAATGTGTATCACTGACTGTTACATTGTATCTTCCCATTAACCCTTCATGTATACGACAATACGAGCTCAGACGCCGCTCACGTCAGTGTTTGGGCTAAACTCTCTTTTTATGAATTTTTAATGATGATTTTGTACATTTTCTATCTTAAAAAATAATGAAATGGTTTATATCCAAAGACTGAAATCATGTCCTTCTTTACAGCTGAGGGATTGTTCCAATGTATCAGTGTCACTGTGCTTGCTCTCAGTAAATACAGATGTGTGATGTTTGTATCAAAAGTGGAAACGTTTTATAATGATTTATTATTATAGTGCCATTTATTCCATGGTGTTTTACATGTGAAACTCATCTGGACCTCATGCTGCTCGAACAGCAAAGGGTTTGTTACAGTGTGTCAGCATCAAACCTTCAGGGATAATTGTGATAGGGGTCCGAGGGCAACTTCTGGTCATGGATGCCCCACCAGCTTGTTGCCTGGATGCTCTGGGGCCACTGATGTCTAAATAATAGCTTCATTCTGTTACTTTTGAAACCAAGGGCGGTCCCTGACCACTCCTGCCAGCGATGCTGCTGCTTCACAGAGCACCTCTTCCTTTTCCGGGCTGCTCTGACGTGGTGTGACTGCCAACGTCATGCTGATTGACAGACGACTTGCTGTCAATAGAGCAGAGTGGAAGAGAAGCCGCTGCTCTGTCGACAAGAAGCAGTAGAATCGCTGGCAGGAGCCGGCAGTGTCTGCTATATGCCAAGGCAACGTACAGCGTCACACAGGCCCTAACGGGAGTTGACGATACCACACGCTAAGCCGCAATTCTCAGATTGGTGAGTTTTAAGGCACACTCGTCACACTGGCCACCTTGGTTTCCTGAAGCACAGCCCCAGTCCCTTCTTTTTAGAGTATGTCTACACTGGAATTGACGGCTCACATGAACAACCCTCCACTGCGGCCTAGTTATCTCTCTCTCTTGGCTCTGACTCTGCTCACTCAGCTTAGCTCCTTCGGATCTGATCTTTCTTAGGACTTCCTTCAGGTCTGGTCTCTCTCAGGTCTTCACTCAGATCGGGTTTCTCTTGGTTCTTTATTCAGGTCTGTGTTATGTTTCATTAGCTGAGGAGTACAGGTAAAAAAGGCAATACACCAGAGCAGTTGGAAACTATGAGATTGCAGTACCCTGACTAACCACCACAACTAGAGGCAGCCGTGGAGCGTTCCTACGTTGGTCCTAGACGCCTCGTCACAGCCTGAGAAACTAACTACACCTAAAGATAGAAAGAGGAAAGCTATCTGCCCCGGAGCAGATCCCCAAAGAACATAGAAAGCCCCCAAACATGTAATGGCGGTTAGACAAGAAGAAATACTGACACAGACAGAAAATAGTATGAGCAAACGTTGGGGCCCAAACTTACTAAATAGAAAAGGATAGGAAGGGCACTTACTGCAATCCCAAAAAAACCTGAAAAGCACCAACTCTACTAATTTCAAAAACACCTGAGATCACACGACCTCTACCACCTAAATTAGTTCTCTGGTGTAACCAAAATCAAAACAGCAGCCACTGAAAAAACTGGAAAAAGCAAATGTACAAACATCAGTGGCTGAACTGAACTGAGAGGGCAAAAGCCCCCAGAGGGGACCCTGAAGGCCCCCACAGAAGTGCAGGACAAAATGCAAAAATCAAGCACAAAAACAAAAAGAAGAAAATGTCTTATCTGTTAGCAGGAGATTCAGACACAACACAGCAGGCTACCAAGGAAACAGGAATCAAGGATTGAGACCAGAACAATTGATCACCGGCAACCCTGATGGGAAGGCGACTCCCTTATATAAGACCAGTCAATAACACCTGATTCCCAATCTTCACTGGACAGTCCAGTACCATTTGTAACCACCAGAGGGAGCTTATGCTCAGAACTCATTTCCAGCCTATTCACAACAGGTCTGGTTTCTCTCAGATTCTCACTTAGGTCTGATCTCTCTCTGGTCTTCACTGAGGTCTGGTCTCTCTAATCCTCACTCAGGTCTGGTCTTTCTCGGGTCTTCAATCAGGTCTGGTCTCTCACAGGTTTTCACTCAGATCTGGTCTCTCCCAGGTCTTTACTCAGGTCTGGCCTCTCTCGGGCCTTCACTCAGGTCTGGTCTCTATTGGGTCTTCACTATGGTTTGGTCTCTCTCGGGTTTTCACTCAGGTCTGGTCTCTCTCGGGTCTTTACTATGGTTTGGTCTCTCTCAGGTATTCACTCAGGTCTGGTCTCTCCTAGGTCTTTACTCAGGTCTGGCCTCTCTCGGGCCTTCACTCAGGTCTGGTCTCTATTGGGTCTTCACTATGGTTTGGTCTCTCTCGGGTTTTCACTCAGGTCTGGTCTCTCTCGGGTCTTTACTGTGGTTTGGTCTCTCTCAGGTTTTCACTCAGGTCTGGTCTCTCCCAGGTCTTTACTCTTGTCTGGCCTCTCTCGGGCCTTCACTTAGGTCTGGTCTCTATCGGGTCTTCACTATGGTTTGGTCTCTCTCGGGTTTTCACTCAGGTCTGGGCTCTCCCAGGTCTTTACTCAGGTCTGGTCTCTCTTTGGTCTTCTCTCGGGTCTGGTCTCTCTACTTTTTTACTCAAATCTGATCTCTCTTGAGTCTTCACTCGGATCTGGTCTCTCAACTCCTTTAGTCGTATCTGGTGTCTCGTAATTGTGGCTATAAACCAGCTTACTGTAGAGCACATCCGTCCTGCTACTGGTTTGGGCATCAACTCCCCCTTCACTGCCATCTTGGGCCTTTTATAATTACTATCTGTGCCTCACCTGACCTGGTGTCTTCTCCAATCTCTTCCCTGAGGGAACATGTGTTAATATAGGTTTAACCCTTCAAGGTGTAACTGTCATTTAATTTAGTATTATAACAATTTTTTGTTAAATATACAATACAATAGGCACTGCAAACAGCTTGTGATCGGTGGGGGTCTGGGTCCTGAGATCCCCAACAATTACTCAAAACACAGCTCTGAAGTGCACTTGAATGAGCCTTATTACAACCCTTAAAATAAATTTAAAGGGGTTGACCAGGCTGGAGACAGAATTCTGCAGCCAAATTGTGCGACTGCAGACTGCTGAATCGTGAGAGTGTGTGACAGTCTTGTATCCGCTTGTATGTATTTTGCATATGTGTGGTTACTTGCTCACTAGATGCCTTCTGTTTCGGTCATATGTTGACTACATGAAATTGGTTTTTGTCACATGGTGACTGGATGCCTATGAGGCTCTCAGCACATGCTGGGAGATGTATTTTCTGTACAGGTTGAAGCCTGTAGCTCTGTGTACTGGACATTGTCCGTGAAGAGACTCGTGTAGTCGTGTGCGACCATGAGAACAGACCAGAGTGTGAGATGGGGGGTGACACTGTGCATCTGATGGCGGTGATATGTCCTGTGTGCATACAATGCGCACAAAATCCAGGAGCGGGTCGACGTCCCTGTGTCATAGGAGGTGGTCATGCCCGATGGGAGTGATATGTCCAGTGTACAGTCATGGCCAAAAGTTTTGAGAATGACACAAATATTATATTTTCACATGATCTGCTGCCCTCTGGTTTTTATGTGTGTTTGACAGATGTTTTTATCACAGACAGAAATATAATTGCAAACATATGAGTAACAAAAGCTTATATTGACAGTTAGAATGAGTTAATGCAGCAAGTCAATATTTGCAGTGTTGACCCTTCTTCTTCAGGACCTCTGCAATTCTCCCTGGCATGCTCTCAATCAACTTCTGGACCAAATCCTGACTGATAGCAGTCCATTCTTGCACAATCAATGCTTTCATTTTGTCAGAATTTTTAGGTTTTTGTTTGTCCACCCGTCTCTTGATGATTGACCACAATTTCTCAATGAGATTAAGATCGGGGAGTTTCCAGGCCAAGGACCCAAAATCTCTATGTTTTGTTCCCTGAGCCATTTAGTTGTCACCTTTGCTTTATGGCAAGGTGCTCCATCATGCTGGAAAAGGCATTGTTGATCGCCAAACTGCTCTTGGTGGGTTGGGAGAAGTTGCTCTTGGAGGACATTCTGGTACCATTCTTTATTCATGGCTGTGTTTTTAGGCAAGACTGTGAGAGAGCCGTCCTCAGCAGTCCACTGCCTGTACCTTTTGCAGAATATCAGTGTGTCCATGATGTTTTTTTCTGGAGAGAAGTGGCTTCTTTGCTGCCCTCCTTAAGACCAGGCCTTGCTCCAAGAGTCTCCGCCTCACAGTGCGTGCAGATGCACTCTCACCTGCCTGCTGCCATTCCTGAGCAAGCTCTGCACTGCTGGTAGCCCCATCCCACAGCTGAAACACTTTTAAGAGACGGTCCTGGCGCTTGCTGGTCTTTCTTGGGCGCCCTGGAGCCTTTTTGGCAACAATGGAACCTCTCTCCTTGAAGTTCTTGATGATGCGATAGATTGTTGACTGAGGTGCAATCTTTCTAGCTGCGATACTCTTCCCTGTTAGGCCATTTTTGTGCATTGCAATGATGACTGCACGTGTATCTTTAGAGATAACCAGGGTTAACAGAAGAGAAACAATGATGCCAAGCACTAGCCTCCTTTTAAAGTGTCCAGTGGTGTCATTCTTACTTAATCATGACAGATTGATCTCCAGCCATGTCCTCATCAACACCCACACCTGTGTTAATGGAGCAATCACTGAAAAGAGGTTAGCTGGTCCTTTTAAGGCAGGGCTGCAATGATGTTGAAATGTGTTTTGGGGTATAAAGTTCATTTTCTAGCCAAATATTGACTTTCCAAGTAATTGCTATTAAGCTGATCACTCTTTATAACATTCTGGAGTATATGCAAATTGCCATTAGAAAAAGTGAAGCAGTAGACTTTGTAAAACTTAATATTTGTGTCATTCTCAAAACTTTTGGCCATGACTGTACATGTTATAATGATGAACTGCTCTACTGCGTTCCTACCCGTGAAGACATCAATGGTGCTATGTGTACAGTATTATGTGGTTTTACATGTAATGTGAACGGTGATGTGTATCTTCTGTATTGTGTGATGGTAATGTACAACATGTAAGGTGTTAATGTACAATATGAGTAGCGCATAGTGCAGGGTACACACAGGGTTAGATTAGGCGTAAGATAAGTACTGTTTATGTAGTAAGACTACTATAGACTACTGGTTTTATGTGTTTTATGTGAATTTTATATGCTCCGTGTTGTCTTCCAAGTTCTGGAATGGTTGAGGACGACCATGTTCAAAGAGGGTAGGAATGTAATATTGATGGACTGTTCTGCTTCTTTCCTACCCCTGAAGACAACAATGGCGCTATGTGTGCATTGTTATGTGGTTTTAAATATAATGTGAATAGTGATGTGCATCTTGAACCTGGAGTTGTGTGCGGTGGCTCCTTAGGAAGGAGGCCTGGAGGCAGGGAGGTGAGTGTGATGCACCCCACACTATACATCACACTGGGACTGGGACACCCACTTTCTGTAAAGTGCCACAGCAAAACTGGACAGCAGCTCGGTCATGACTACCACTCTCGTGCACTTTAACTCCGAACCGGTGTGATGTCACCGCTGTGTATGATAAATACAGTGTATGGTTGATGGCAGCCATCCCTATTCCCTATCTTTGGCTGCAGAGAAAGTCCAGGGGTGATGCCCCGCTGTATCTAATCCTGCCAGCCGAGCCATGTATCTAACGCTGTAATGTTCTGGCTGCAGGTGGCGCTCTCTCCTCGCCTCCGTCGTTGGCAATAGTCACATCCCCTATTGTTTGTGAACACATCTTAAGGACGGCGGCGGCAGGAAGAGTCACGGCAGGAAAAGTGTAGTTTCCCCAATTTCCTGCGCTCTGCCTGCAATCAGAGATATTCCCTGCTCGCTGTGTATTCTCCAGTGACTGCCTGCTGGGGGACAGTGCCTGCGGCTGCCTCAACTGTTTGGGGAGCTTTATTCCTGGATTTGGATGTTTTTTTCACCAAAGTGGAGATGTATTTCGGTGTAGTGGTGACCGTGCTGGGACGTAAGTGCTGCCGCCTGTCAGGATCCTTCATTATGGCTGACGCTTGTCTGTCGCTGATTTTCTACTTTTCTCTTGTTGCAGTATGGACCCTGGGAGGAGAAGCGAGTGGTGAGTCCACACATTGATATCTGTGTCTGACCTGGGGAGAGGGCGTGCGGCGCGCTTGGGGTACATTGACACTAACAAACGCCTACCAGTATTCTAGAGGAAACCACTCCAAGAAAAGCTCCTTGCTCCGGAGTTTTTGGAGGAGATTTTCCAATTCCCAAAAAGTTTCAGAAACTTTCTCGAACAGTTCTGCTGCTGATATCACAAATAGTTTGCATTTGGATTCATAATGTCTCCACTAAAAATCTGTGCCGTGGAGAAGATGGATCTGATGGAAATAGACAGATGTGATAGAAGAGAAGATGCTGAGGAGAAGTTCAAGACTCTGTTCACATCTTGTTCTCTTCTTACGTTCAGCGTATGTGCCAGAAAAGCTTCCGGTGTCTACATCGATTAATGGTTTATTCTTGATGTGCTGTATATTGTGAGAGGGTTAAGATTGAAATGTGAACATCACCTTGAAGATGGATAATAAAAGAAGTTCTTGCTTTCCTCACATCTTTGGAAAAGGAAATGTCTGTAGGGAATTTATGAAGAGAGTAATATGAAAAGTTAAGATGTTGGACTAATAAAATTTGGATTTGTTGGCAGAGATGTTGGGTCAGGCAGATGTGGATGGTCTTGGCTAAGATCTTGAGTAGAGAAGATGTGAATACGATGACCAAGATTTTGGGTCGGGATAATGTAGATGGTCTCGGCTAACGTGTTGGTTCTGGGAAATGTCGATGGTCTTGACTAAGATGTTAGGTCAGGAAAATGTGGATGGTCTTGGCTAACATGTTGGGTCAGGGAAATGTGGATGATCTTGGCTAAGATGTTGGGTCAGGAAAATGTGAATGGTCTTGGCTTAGAAGTTGGGTTGGAGAGATGTCGATGGTCTTGGCTAAGCCATTGGGTCGGTTACATCTATTTGGTCTAGGCTAAGATTTTCAGTCAGGAAGATATGGATGGTCTTGGCTAAGATGTTGGATTGGGGAAATGTGAATGGTCTTGGCTTAGAAGTTGGGTTGGAGAGATGTGGATGGTCTTGGCTAAGCCATTGGGTCGGTTACATCTAGATGGCCTTGGCTAAGATTTTCAGTCAGGAAGATGTGGATGGTCTTGGCTAAAATGCTTGTCGAGGACATGTAGATGGTCCTGTATAAGATGTTGGGTCGGGGAAATGTGGATGTTCTTGGCTTAGAAGTTGTGTTGGGAAGATGTGGATGGTCTTGGCTAAGCCGTTGGGTCGGTTAGATCTAGATGGTCTTGGCTGAGATTTTCAGTCAGGAAGATGTGGATGGTCTTGGCTAAGATGTTTGGTCGAGGATATGTGGAAGGTCTTGGATAAGATGTTGCAGCGAGGCGATGTGGATGGTCATGGCAAAGATGTTGAATTGAGGAGATGTGGATAGTGCTGGCTAAGATGTTGGATTAAGATGTGGAAGGTCTTAGCTAAGATGTTGGAGTGAGGAGATGTGGATAGTCTTTGCTACAGTGTTGGAGCAAGGAGATGTGGATAGTCTTGGCTAAAATGTTAGGTCAGGGAGATGTAGATGGCCTAGGCTAAGATTTTGGGTCAGAGAGATGTGTATGGTCTTGGCTAAGGCATTGGGTCGGGAAAAAGTGAATGGTCTTGGCTAAGATATTGAGTTGAGGAGATGTGGTTGGCCTTGGCTATGATACTGGGTCCGGGAAATGTATGTGGTCTTGGCTAAGATTTTTAATAGGAAAGATGTGGCTATACTTGACTAAGATATTTGGTTGAGGGGATGTTGATAATCTTGGCTAAGCTGTTGAGTTGGGGACATGTGGATAGTCTTGGTGAAGATTTTTAATAGGAAAGATGTGGCTATACTTGATTAAGATGTTTTGTTGAGGAGATGTTGATAATCTTGGCTAAGCTGTTGAGTTGGGGACATGTGGATAGTCTTTGCTAAGATGTTCGGTCAGGGAGATGTGGATGGTCCTGGCAAAAGTGTTGGGGTTGGGAAAATGTGAATTATCTTGACTAAGATGTTAGGTCGGGGAAATGTGGATGGTCTTAGCTAAGATGTTGGTTAGTCAAAGATGTGGATGGTCTTGGCTTTGATGTTTGATCTGGGAGATGTAGATGGTCTTGGCTAAGATTTTCGGTAGAGAAGATGTGGCTGGTCTTGACACTCACTGATGGTTTGATCGCTGCACACTTAAGTTCAGGCAATTATTGCAATGTGTAAGGGGCGGGTAAGTGATTTTTAACCTGCCAGGTATAAACTTACATCTATCGATATTTAGCATACTGTATGTTCTTTTCTACATGTTTTTGTGCAAATGCAGCTCGATACTGTCATAAAAAAGCCAAACAATGTGGTGGGAATTAGTCAGAGAATGAGCTCATCTATTGTTCCAGTGGCCTATGTCACTATCTGGGCCGCAGACGGGAAATATGAAAATCTCACTGAATTTCTACAGAACATTGTGTAGCCAACACCCAGGGATAGGGTAGAAGATATCACTGCGCGTTCCCCCTATTCACTGATATTTATGGCCAGCAAGTGCGTTTATCATCCCCCCCAAAAAAAATCACCTTCCCCTAAAAAAAGACCAATTTACCATAACATTTTCAGGAAGATGACAGTAACTGTGCGTAACAGTCTCATTCCTTCCAGCAGATACTGGGAAGGTAAGTAACGTGACACACCGACTTTGTAACTTTCAGCTCTATTGTTCCTTAAAAAGGCCATAAATAGAGTTTGAAGCTCAATGTGTCTGTCGCCTGTGTGAACACTCTCCTAAGGCCATAAAGCCGGCGGTAAGGGAAGATGTCAGCCACCGGCCTTTCCCACAGCACTGGAGCACAACTTTATCATTTCCATGTTCTCAGCCTCAACTGGGTCCTAATATTTGGGAAATGTCCACAATACGAGTACAGGGATCGTGTGATCTTATCAGTCTGTGAGTGCAGGGATCGTGTGATCTTATCAGTCTGTGAGTGCAGGGATCGTGTGATCTCATCAGTCTGTAAGTGCAGGGATCGTGTGATCTTATCAGTCTGTGAGTGCAGGGATCGTGTGATCTCATCAGTCTGTGAGTGCAGGGATCATGTGATTTCATCAGTCTGTAAGTGCAGGGATCGTGTGATCTCATCAGTCTGTGAGTGCAGGGATCGTGTGATCTCATCAGTCTGTGAGTGCAGGGATCGTGTGATCTCATCAGTCTGTGAGTACAGGGATTGTGTGATCTCATCAGTCTGTGAGTGCAGGGATCGTGTGATCTCATCAGTCTGTGAGTGCAGGGATCGTGTGATCTCATCAGTCTGTGAGTGCAGGGATCGTGTGATCTCATCAGTCTGTGAGTGCAGGGATCGTGTGATCTCATCAGTCTGTGAGTGCAGGGATCGTGTGATCTCATCAGTCTGTGAGTGCAGGGATCGTGTGATTTCATCAGTCTGTGAGTGCAGGGATCGTGTGATCTCATCAGTCTGTGAGTGCAGGGATCGTGTGATCTCATCAGTCTGTGAGTGCAGGGATTGTGTGATCTCATCAGTCTGTGAGTGCAGGGATCATGAGATCTCATCAGTCTGAGTGCAGGGATCGTGTGATCTCATCAGTCTGAGTGCAGGGATCGTGTGATCTCATCAGTCTGTGAGTGCAGGGATCGTGTGATCTCATCAGTCTGTGAGTGCAGGGATCATATTATTAATCCCTGTATTAAGTAATAATGGCCCTACTATATCAGAGATCAGAGAATTGTAGTGTCATCTTTGCCCAATAACAGCTCGATTAGATGCATGGAGATAGGGAGGTACATGCCCCCAAGGTTCTGAGGTTCTGGGAACGGGTGGTTGAGTGTCCTGGAATCTTCTACTGTCACAAGTTCCCATCAGCCGTGATGCCGAATGGATGTTTTTTCTCTCTATCTTCTTACAAATCCTTATCTCTTTCTATAAAGACTTCACAATCAACAGTATTGAGCTGAAAGCTCTGCCGTCCACCACCCTGAAGAACGGGAACAAGCTGGAGCTGAGGTGTGAGGTGGGGTTCGCCAAGACCACAGACTTCAACTTGAACAGCACATTCACCTTTTATAAGGACGATGAAAGAGTTGGTACAATCAGCTCTAACCAAGACCACGGGTCCTACGTCTTCCCGAAGGTCAGGGTGTCCAATTCTGGGCGGTTCAAATGTGAGGTGTCCGTGGCCGGAAGTATGAAGACCAGTGACGACATCGAGATTAAGGTGACCGGTGAGTGCACAAGAGATCCTGGTGTCATTGTAAATCTTCTGAGAACATAAGATGGTGCCTCCAAGTATTAATCTTCTTGTACCTGATCTCCGTCGGTGGTAATGGGGTAACGATGGACACATGTCTCCAGCCATAGTTGTGGTCACCATAATTTAGGGATTTCCTTCCAGTGATCTTCTGCCTCTTCTCCAGGCCTGTCTGCTCCTCTCATTAACGTTTCCAAGGATGAGGTCAGCGAAGGAGATGAAGTCATAGTCAAATGCGAGGCTCCGGAGGAATGGTCCTACAAGGCCTTCAAGTTCTACAAGATCCACCAAAAGTCGGAAGAGGTGAAGACCAAGTCCACTGATAAGTATCACGAAGAGGTCAAGTTTATGATCAAAGAAGGAGAGAACATTTTACAATTTAAGTGCGAATTCCAACTTGTCCGTACAGCGGAATCCTCCCCGGCCAGCGCCATGAAGACGGTCACTGTAGTGGGTGAGTTTGGTCCTCTCGGGTATGAAAAGCTGGGTCCATGAAGTCTGGGCGTTCTTCTTAGTATTATTTAGGCACTGGACATATATCATTAGCTCCATATGGCGATACTATTTAGATACTGGAGATATTTTGTTAGCTCATTATGGTGGTAATATTTAGATACTGGACATATTTCTTTATCTACATATGGCGGTATTATTTATTAGAAAAAAGTCCAGCTCACCGTAGTAGACATCCTTAGATATTCGGAGCACAGGAACGCTGTGTCAAGGCGTGGAGCAATCAAGACGTGAGAAATCCAGCTCATTCATGATTAAGGGTGCTTAGTCACCTGAAATGCGTCGATGACGCATATCATGTAACTGTCTACGCTGATGTTGTTTTATCCTCTGCCGAGCACTTTTTGGTGAATAAAGAAGTTCTTTCACTAGTTCGTTGAGCTGGATTTCTCATGTCTTGGTATTATTTATTTACTGCACATATCTCATTAGCTCCATATGACGGTATTATTTAGATAATGGACATGTTTTATTAGCTCCATGTGGTGGTATTATTTAGTCACTGTATATATCTCATTAGCTCTATATGGTGGTATTATTTAGTCACTGGACATATCTCATTAGCTCCATATGGCAGCATTATTTAGTCACTGGACATATTTTATTTGCTCCATCTGATGGTATTATATAGTCATTGCACATATCTCATTAGTTCCTTATGACGGTATTATTTATACACTGCACATATCTTATTAGCTCCACATGGCGGTATTATTTAGTCACTGCACATATCTTATTAGTTCCATATGGCGGTATTATTTAGTCACTGTACATATCTTATTAGCTCCATATGGCGGTATTATTTAGTCACTGCACATATCTCATTAGTTCCATATGGCGGTATTATTTATACACCGCACATATCTTATTAGCTCCATATGGCGATATTATTTAGTCACTGCACATATCTCATTAGTTCCATATGGCGGTATTATTTAGTCACTGGACATATTTTATTTGCTCCATCTGATGGTATTATATATTCACTGGACATATTTTACTAGCTCCATATGGCGGTATTATTTAGTCACTGCACATATCTCATTAGTTCCTTATGACGGTATTATTTATACACTGCACATATCTTATTAGCTCTATATGGCGGTATTATTTAGTCACTGCACATATCTCATTAGTTCCATATGGCGGTATTATTTAGGCACTGGACATATTTTATTAGCTCCATATGACGGTATTATTTAGATAATGGACATGTTTTATTAGCTCCATGTGGTGGTATTATTTAGGCACTGGACATATTTTATTAGCTCCATATGACGGTACTATTTAGTCACTGTATATATCTCATTAGCTCCATATGGCAGTACTATTTAGTAACTGGACATATCTCTTTAGCTCTATATGGTGGTATTATTTAGTCACTGGACATATCTCATTAGCTCCATATGGCGGCATTATTTAGTCACTGGACATATTTTATTTGCTCCATCTGATGGTATTATATAGTCATTGCACATATCTCATTAGTTCCTTATGACGGTATTATTTATACACTGCACATATCTTATTAGCTCCACATGGCGGTATTATTTAGTCACTGCACATATCTCATTAGTTCCATATGGCGGTATTATTTAGTCACTGTACATATCTTATTAGTTCCATATGGCGGTATTATTTAGTCACTGCACATATCTCATTAGTTCCATATGGCGGTATTATTTATACACCGCACAAATCTTATTAGCTCCATATGGCGGTATTATTTAGTCACTGCACATATCTCATAAGTTCCATATGGCGGTATTATTTAGTCACTGCACATATCTCATTAGTTCCATATGGCGGTATTATTTAGTCACTGCACATATCTCATTAGTTCCATATGGCGGTATTATTTATACATCGCACATATCTTATTAGCTCCATATGGCGGTATTATTTAGTCACCGCACATATCTTATTAGCTCCATATGGCGGTATTATTTAGTCACTGCACATATCTCATCAGTTCCATATGGCGGTATTATTTATACATTAGACATATCTCACTAGCTCCATATGGCGGTAATATTTAGGCACTTGATATTTTATATTAGCTATGAATGACAGTGCTACAGTATATAGGCCTTAGACATGTTTTATCCGTGCCACATACCAGTATCTTGGCGCTGTATGGCGGTATTATTTCACAGTACTGTTCCGTTTGCTTTACAGCTCCATTTTCTGTACCAAGAATTGAAGTTCTCCCTTCCCACAATTTCACCGAAGGAGGAAACATGTCGGTGAAATGTTCTTTTCAGGAAGGTCGGATACGGTCCCACGACGTGAAGCTGACGCTGCAGAAGGACGGCCACATTATAAACAGCTCCACCACGAACACGCTGTCCTACCATCAAGTCGCCATGGTGGAAGACATGGGCAACTACACCTGTAAGGTGGAGAGCAAAAGGACCTCCAAGTCCAGCAGTGCCAAGATTGACATAGCCGGTAAGTGCTCCGCGCACAACCGGTATGTGCTATGCACGCCCACCACGAAGGGGCTCCACTTTACAAGCCGACCCAGGTGCTGGACATGGCGTACTCACCAGGATGCAGATTATTAAAGGGAATCTCCTTCTTTTTACCTCTCTCCTTTACTTTTCAGAACTTTTCCCAAGACCTCAATTAACTCTGAAGAGAAACTCCAAGAACGAATTCATCAATGAGAACGACTACATAGAGCTGAAATGCTCGGTCGCCGGATTACCGGCTGGAGCTTCCGATCGTCTGGAGTATAAATTCATAGAAAGCAGACAAAAGAGGAAATCCACCCGGAAGGGAGGCAAATTTACCATGACAGCAATTGAGAAGTATAGCGGATCCTACGTCTGTCAGGTCACCATAGCCAACATCACCAAAGAAAGTGAACCCCTGGACTTGCAGATCTATGGTGAGTGTAGGGGGAAATCGATGTATACTGTACATCCATCAGTGAGCTGTCTGACAGATTGACGACAGCCGCATCGTGCAGCCTGCACTGTGCTGACTTACATGCAGGCTCGAGGAACATTTTACATTAAAACCAATTCAAATAAGTTTTTTTTCCAACGTAGCAGAACCTTGGTTATATACAGTAAGTACAGACACCATTTCCCTTTTCTCTTAATATCAGCTCCAGTCAAGAACCCCGTCCTGACGCACATCATGAGAAGTAACAAGACGGTGGTCCTTGGAGACACCCTAGAACTGACGTGCAAGATCCAGTCCGGGACGCCACCGATTACATATTCCTTGGTGAGAGGAAAAGATCTTCTGGAGAACCAGACCATTTACGGGGACAGGGAAGCTCGATTTCTACTAAACTCGTCCAGTTCACATGACCTGGGAGAGTACAGCTGTCAAGCGACCAATCGAAACACCCAAAGTACCGAGAAGTACAGCAACATCGTGAACGTCACTGTCATCAGTAAGTCTCACTAACACTGCTGTATGGGAGGATTTATCTGCAAGTGCTGGGGGCTTACTACTGGCCTTCTCGGTTGGGCAACTACCACCCACTTCTATGGAAGGCAGAAACACTACCAGTGATCACAGGGAACACTACTATCTATGGAAGGCAGAAACACTAACAGTGATCACAGG
>VIAB01049067.1:5067-17131 GCA_009801035.1 Oophaga pumilio | reverse complement strand
AAATTTCTAAGACAGCAGTCCATTACAACAAGGTCAAGCAGCAACAAAGCAACAGACCAGCAGAAGGCGAAAATGACTCTCCACTGACTGGAATGAACGTCATCTTATTCGAATGTCACTCAGCAACCGCAGGATGACATCAAGTGACCTACAAAAGGAATGGCAAATGACAGCTGTGGTGAAGTGCACGGCAACAACAGTTCATAATAGGCTCCTATAGGCAGGGCTCAAGTCATGTAAAGCTAGAAAAAAGCCTTTCATCAATTAGAAGCAAAGGAGAGCCAGGTTGAAGTTTGCCAAAGACCATAAGGATTGGATCATAGAGGACTGGAGTAAGGTAATCTCCTCTGATGAGCCTAATTTTCAGCTTTGCCCAACACCTGGTCATCTGATAGTTAGATGGAGACCTGGAAAAGCGTACAAGCTACAGTGTCTTGCACCCTCTGTGAAATTTGGTGGAGGATCGGTGATGATCTGGGGATGCTTTAGCAAGGCTGGAATTGCGCAGGTTATTCCTTGCGAAGGACATATGAATCAAGCTGAATACAAGGTTGTCCTGGAAAAACAGTTGACTCCTTCTGCTCAGGCAGTGATCCCCAACTCTGAGGACTGTTTTTTCCAGCAGGACAATTCGCCATGCCACACAGCTAGGTCAATCAATGTGTGGATGAAGGACCACCACATCAAATCCCTGACATGGCCAGCCCAATCTCCAGACCAGAACCCCATTGAAAACCTCTGGAATGTAATCAAGAGGAAGATGGATAGTCACAAGCCATCAAACAAAAAAAGAACTGCTTAAATTTTTGTACCAGGAGTGGCATAAGGTCACCCAAAAGCAGTGTGAAAGACTGGTGGAAAGCATGCCAAGACGCATGAAAGCTGTGATTAAAAATCATGGTTATTCCACAAAATATTGATTTCTGAACTCTTCCTGAGTTAAAACAATAATATTGTTGTTTCTAAATGCTTATGAACTTGCTTTCTTAGCATTATTTGAGGTCTGCAAGTACTGCATTTTTTATTATTTTGACAATTTCTCATTTTCTGAAAATAAACACAAAATGTATTGCTTGGAAATTCGGACACATGTTGCCAGTAGTTTACAGAATAAAAGAGCAATTTACATTTTACTCATAAATATACCTATAAAGAGAAAAATCAGACAAACTAAAATTTTGCAGTGGTCTCTTAAATTTTGCCAGAGCTGTATAACAAAATGTTGAGATGAACTTTTGTTAATGACCAAATACTTACTTTCCACCATAATTTGCAAAATAAATCTTACCAAATCAGACAAGATGATTTTCTGGATTTGGTTTCTCATTTTGACTCTCATAGTTGTGGTCTACCTATGATGTCAATTACAGGCCTCTCTCATCTTTTTAAGTGGGAGAACTTACACATTTGGTGGCTGACTAAATCCTTTTTTTCCCACACTGTATAATACTTTGTCTGGTGATAAGGTAAAGCAGATGGCTGAGATCTGATCTTATTAGTCTGGGAAGGGGCCAATAAACATAGAGCTTCCCAGCCTATTAATAACAACCCCCACCTGTTTGTTTAGCCTATGCTGTTTTTTAAAAAGGGGGAACCAAAAAATAATGTTATGAGGGCTCCACAATTTTTAATAAGCCTAAAAGATGAAGCAGATAGCTGCAGGCTCATATTAAAAGGGATATCCAGGAATTAAAAAATAATATGCATAAACACTAACAGGCAGGTAGTTCCTAACAGATGCAACTACCTGCCTGTTGTACTCGGCGCTGGTCATTGACCGCTGCTCCTGCCAGAGATTCAGCTGCTTGCTGTCAACAAAGCAACAGTTTCTCTTCCTGTTGACAGGGTGAGACTGCTGGCATTATGCTGATTGTCAGCTGGCTTCCTCCAATTAAGCAGCGTGGAACCGGCTGTCAATCAGCATGACACCAGTAGTCTTGCAGTCACAACTCTGTTGTCGGAATACCTGGGGCCAGGGGCTCTTTCCCTGTCCCTAGTGCTAGGAATACCCTAGCTATCCCTGCTCCCTGGATTACTTGTTATGGTGAAGACCCCGGGGCCACGCACCTTGCTGAACTCCTGAATCAGCCCTATATCTTTCCCCCACCCAGGGAAGTGGAAAGCAAAAGACTAAAAATGGAGGACGAACAGGGATGAATGAAAATGCCATATATACAAATATGCACTCACAGAAAACAGAGAGCAGCACCGTGGAGAAAATGGAGAAAAACCAAATATGAGAGGATGAGTATTTACACACATCCAAAACCCCAAACTACAGTCATAGATCAACACTCCTAATGCCTCTACCAACAACGAACACCTCCACTCCACTTCAGGTAGTATAAGACTAACACTGGCAATCCAGATTGCCAGAGGCGAGAATATACAGTGGGGAAAAAGTATTTAGTCAGCCACCAATTGTGCAAGTTCTCCCACTTAAAAAGAGGAGAGAGGCCTGTAATTGACATCACAGGTAGACCACAACTATGAGAGTCAAAATGAGAAAACTAATCCAGAAAATCACCTTGTCTGATTTGGTAAGATTTATTTTGCAATTTATGGTGGAAAATAAGTATTTGGTCATTAACAAAAGTTCATTTCAATATATTGTTATATTTCCTTTGTTGGCGATTACAAAGGTCAAACGTAAGTCTTCAAAGGGTTGGCAAACACTGTTGGTGGTATGTTGGCCCATTCCTCCATGCAGATCTCCGCTAGAGCAGTGATGTTTTGGGCCTGTCGCTGGGCAACACGGACTTTCAAATCCCTCTAAAGGTTTTCTATGGAGTTGAGATCTAGAAAATGGCTAGGCCACTCCAGGAGCTTTATATGCTTCTTACGAAGCCACACCTTCATTGCCCTGGCGGTGAGCTTGGGATCAATATCATGCTGAAAGACCAATCCACGTTTCATCATCAATGCCCTTGTTGATGGAAGGAGGTTTGCACTCAAAATATCACGATACATGGCCCCATTAATTCTTGCAAGTACATGAATCAGTCGTCCTGATCCCTTTGCAGAGAAACAGCCCCAAAGCATAAAGTTGCCACCCCATGCTTTACAGTAGGTATGTTCTTGGGATGCAACTCAGCATTCTGTCTCCTCCAAACACAACGAGTTTTGTTTCTACCAAACAGTCCTACTTTTACTTCATCAGACCATATGACCTTCTCCCAATACTCTTCTGGATAATCCAAATGCTCTCTAGCAAACTTCAGACGTGCCCTGACATGTACTGGCTTAAGCAGGGGGACACGTCTGGCACTGCAGGATCTGAGTCCTTGACGGCGTAGTGTGTTACTGATGGTAGCCTTTATTACGGTGGTCCCAGCTCTATGCAAGTCATTCCCTAGGTCCCCTCGTGTGGTTCTGGGATTTTTGCTCACCGTTCTTGTGATCATTTTCACCACATGGAGTGAGATCTTGAGTGGAGCCCAGATCGAGGGAGATTATCAGTGGTCTTGTATGTCTTCCATTTTCTTATTATTGCTCTCACAGTTGATTTCATCACACCAAGCTGCTTGCTTATTGCAGACTCAGTCTTCCCAGCCTGGTGCAGGGATGCAATTTTGGTTTTTGGTGTCCTTCAACAGCTCTTTTGTCTTCACCATACTGGAGTTCGGAGTGTGACTGTTTGAGGTTGTGGACAGGTGTCTTTTATACTGATAACAAGTTCAAACAGGTGCCATTACTACAGGTACTGGGTGGAAGACAGAGGAGACTCTTAAAGAACAAGTTACAGGTCTGTTAGAGCCAGAAATCTTGAATGTTTTTAGGTGACCAAATACTTATTTTCCACCATAATTTGCAAAGAAATCTTGCCAAATCAGACAAGGTAATATTCTGGATTTGTTTTCTCATTTTGACTCTCATAGTTGTGTTCTACCTCTAATGTCAATTACAGGCCTCTCTCATCTTTTTAAGTGGGAGAACTTGCACAATTGGTGGCTGACTAAATACTTTTTTTCCCACTGTATAGGAGAAGGAATTGGTCAATACTGTACATCTGAGATCATCCAATCAAGGAAGTTTTAGAGACTCTAATCTAAACAGTTTAACTCCTGCACTGCTAACAATAACCTTCACTGTTTAATATGAAGGAGATGTGCGTCTAATCAGTGCAGGAGTATGTGAAATCAGACGTTGCAGTCTTCTGACCCCTCTCTGTCATGGTAAACCCCGTGACACCTGCCCTTTCAACAGGAAAATAAACTGACCCTCTGTTAACTTGACATCGGCAAAAGTCTGTGACCGCTCTGTTCTGGTGGAGAAAGGCGCAGGGCACAACATATAGATAGAGAGCAACTACCTGCTTAGTGCTTAAGCAGATTTTTTTTTTTATTTAAAGTCCCAGTTATCATCTTTAATAGGCTGCGAAGGTTCATAGATATTGACGCCTTCCCAGTTTAGTAACACCAACCCACAGCTGCCCTAAAAACAGCGCATCCATTAGATGCGCCAATTCAGGTGCTTAGCCTCGGATCTTCCGAATTGTCCTGATGTGAGGGCAATAAGGTTAACAGTTTTGTGGTTGATGTCAGCTGTGTAATGTTTGCTGACATCAAGTCCAGTGGTTAGTAATGGAGAGGTGTCTTGTCAGTCAACCCCATTACTAATCCCATAGTAAAAAGAAATTAACACACACACAGAAAAGTCGATTAATTGTAAAAAGCACTGCTCGACTATTACCCTCTTTTACCTATTTTTTACCCAAAAAAATAATACATACCTGTCCACCATAATCCATAATATGGAGGTCCCACGATGATACCTGTCTTCTTCGTCCAGTTTATTGAGCCCTGTTCAGAGAACGCAGCTCCACAGACTGGATCATAGGCTGCTGTGATGAGTGGTGACTTCAGTAAGGAAACCGGAATTCAGCCTCTGTGACCTACTGTAACTTTACTGACGTCACTGCTCTTCACAGTATGAAAACTGGCATTGGTTGCTGCTCCAAGGGCTGTTATTAATAGACTGGAAAGCTCCATGGTAATTGAGTCTTTCCCAGTATAATAACCCTAGCTCTCAGCTGTCTGCTTTCCTTGGCTGGTTATCAAAAATAGAGGGGACCCCACATCACTTTTTTAAATTAAATATTTATTTAATAGATTAAACAAGGCTAAACACCCTTTAGTGCCACATGAAAGGCACTAAAGGGTGATAGTTTACTTTATGTAGGTGGCTTGTGACATTAAATATCTACAGGACATCTGTCCAATTTAGTCTATCTATTCTATATATGTATTCTATTTATTCATTTATATCTGTATATAAGATTGCTTTATTAGTTTGTAATACAGCATATAGATGTCCTACGGATGCTAAGTGAGGAAAAAATCACACACTCGCATAGCACTCGTATAACATAAGTTGAAACATAGGAATTCAACTTGTCCAATTTTTCAGGAGCAACATCAGAGCTTTTTTTTTATACAATATGCATGTTAGGGTTAGTGGATCTCACTGAATATAAATGATGGTAAAGTGCAATCCCAACCTGAGGTCCACCGTGCGGAGTTAGGAAACCGCAGCTTTTGAATAATGGCGGAGCGAAGCTGCGAGCAAGCACTGTAAACACACTGAGTTAAAAGTCACTCAGTGAACAGAGTGCAAAGTACCTGACTGTGTTACTCCTCGGAGCAATACTACAAGAGAAAGCACTAGAGACTATACCCTGTTAAACGTCACAGGAGTATAGTGGTAATAACACAAGTTGAGGTCCTTATAGCTACCCCTCAGGAAATTTTAAGCTGATGGTTGCACTTGCTCTGACACTCGGTTGTGCAAAGCACGCACGAATACGGTTCATCCGGAGTCAGATGCTAAGCCAAGCGGAAGTTCCCACCCTAAACTGCCTGTCTAGACACACACTCGCAGTGCTAGTAAAGGCACACATGCACATAGGGTTGTATCATATCCACAAACACACCAAACACATATGATCTTAGCACGCCGGCGTGTGCTCCAGTAAACCTTTTATACGTTCCGTTCAAGTCCAGTCTGACAGGAACTTGCTCGTAGACCAATTCGGAACTGCCACGTCACCCGAGCAGCTGACGACTGACCACCAATGAGAGGTCACCACCTCACAAGCATGCTCAGTAGGGTGATTTCTGGACTTGCTGCTGGAACGTCTGTTCGCCGCTGCTTATGGCTAGTTACTAGAGCTTTGGCTGGAGAGCCAGAAGTAACCAAGAGAACAGTGTGAGTTTGAACAAGACGCTGAGACTGACTTCTTTGCTGAGCAGCTCCCACTGTTGCCGAAGCAGAATGGGAGAACGCAGAGGCAGACAAAACTTGGGATCCACCCTGTGTAGCGGGAGAATCCCGGCGCCTAACAATGTATTAGTAGAACTATTAAGCTTCGAACAAGTTCTGCTATAACAAAATCAGCTATCAGTAATTTGTTCTGATATCACTACATTTACCTATTTTTATATGGCATTTAAATATCTTGATTTTGCAAGAGAAAGAGATTGCATAGATATAACAGGGCATTTGAATAAACACACAGCTCGGGCAGTTAGAGCCATGATTTGGAGAAATGCTCTGAAAATAACTGATGCTAGGGTCTGGTGAAATTACAAGATTTAATAGCAGCTTGTCATGAGCTTAAATGGAGGGGGAAAGAGGCGAGCAACTTACTGTTGAATATTATTTAATGGGCTGGAAAGTAGTATCTGGGATGTTATGACTAAACCTCTCTCCAGATTTTAAGCAGGCACTTCTTGCCAAGCTCCATGGAAACCAGCTGTACACTGTGAAAGCTAAAAGCTCTCATTGCAGGAGGCTGAGAGCAGAAAGAAAGAGCAAGTCAATTGCAAACTTGCTTAATTTTGTGATGTCTAACTAACTAGTAATTAAGCATTTTAATAACTTAAGAATACCCCCTTTAAAACTAGATTGGTGGTAGTTCAACACCCAAAACCTCCACCTGCACCTCTCAAAAGTACTCAATTTACACAACAAGAACACTTTAGCTCAGTACACCGTGAAGAGCCTTTTCTTAGCTACTGTATCTCAGCTCTTATTGAAGTGATTGTGATCTGAGCTGCTGTACCTGAGATTGACCATTACAAAGTGTATTAAGCTGAGGATTTTTTTATTGTTCCATACAATGTGTACTTCCAGCAACAGCGTGATCTGCTAACTGCTGATTGGTGCGGTCATTGGGTGTCATACCCCATTGATAGGATATTGATGATCTGCCCTACAGATATCTCACTAATATCTCAATCCAGGGAGACCCTTTTAAATGTCAAAATTGAGCAGTTTACATATGAAATATTGGAATAAAATTCATGTTGCCACTATATAGAATGAGGGGAAGTTCATAAACACTTTTGATCTCAATAAGAAAAATGTCATACAAGTATACACATAATTCTAAGGCTTTAATAGGAAACCCTATATGATTTTTGACATACTCTCCAGCAAGTCATGACTTTAATTGCTAGTTTTAATCCAGTTGACAGAAATGTATTTTTATCATTTTAATGAGGCAATATATCACTTTTTCAGCTTCAAAAATCATTTTATTTTCATTTTGACCCCATTACTTAAGTGATCTGCAGGTCTGCTCACACCGCCGGAGTAATCATAACAGACAGACAATGTTTGCTTGACTGGCATTTGGGACACAATGGTCAGAGATGAGGGGACAGGGGGCACATGCAGTACTTGAATCTCAACATTTTTGTCAAAGCAATGACTTGCTTCCAGAAAAAAAGACCTGCCAAGTGTTCCAAACTCATCATTGTGGTTACTTTGAGCTGTGGAGCTATTATTAAAATAACCGGATTAATACACAGTCGAAAATTGCAATGAAAAAATTCAGATGGGGCAGGTCATCAAAGTTTCATTGTAATCTTTTCCTACAGTGCGGAAATTAATCATTTTTTACCTTTTCTTTCAGTGTTTAATAAAACAGTATTATTGCCCTACATTACAACTTGAGTGAAACATAAATTATATATAGTTACTTTTCTTTTTTTTTTTCTTTCAACCATTTCATGCAATGATTTTTGCCAAAACCCTATTAAAGGTTTATTCCCATCTTCATAAATAGGTATTGTCAGATATAGATTGTAGAAACTGCTTATTAAATTGGAAAGCGTTTCTTGAGATATTAACATTTTTCTCTTGTTTACAGCTCGTTGTCTAGGAAACCGACCAATGCTGCTCTCTAGCTTGCAACCAATATGTTGAAGCTGGCCAAGGTTAGGAAGTAACACTGCGCTCTGGTGATCTTGTCCTGCTTCAAAATAATGCTTATAAGCTGAATGGAAAAAAGCTTATAAGTACTGCACATATTCTGCTGTGTCATAAATGCAGTGGTGGTCGGTCTCCAAGGCAGCAAGTTGTAATAAAAAAATTTTTTATGGATGTGTCAGAGGGTGCAGACCGTTGCACAGCTTCTGTCTGTAGAAGGTCTCAGTTGTTTGCTTTACAAACTTATGCCTAGCCCTTCTGATGCTAGGACCCAGTGGCCATCACCTGCTGCTCTAATGGTTACACCTGGATCTGGGTGTTTATAACTCCCAACTTGCGGTTGGGAGTTGCGGGTGATATTTTCTATTTGCACTTCCCTGTAGAGGCTTGGGGCTATAGCAGTCTGCTAGCATCCTCTTTGGAGTTTGGAGGGTGTCAGTGTTTCTCTCTGATCTACAAAATCTAAGTGTCTCCCTTGTTTCATTTATCCTAGCTGTCTTTAGTGCTAGTGGGATTCGACCAGTGTATACTCCTTCCTTCATTAAGCAGGGCTTACCGCTAGGATCTGGCAGAGATTAGGTATCCTTCTCGGTGATAGGTGTGGAACCTTCTTAGAGTCTCTTAGAGCAGACAGGGGAAGGTAGATCTGCCAAGGGATCTCCACTCCCCGGTTCCTTAGTGTTGGGCCCCCTTCCCTTTATCCCTTTGTGTTGCACTTAGTCTGTCCTACACTGTGCGTGACAGAAAATTGTTGATTTCTCAAGAATGACTAAAAATTTTAATAAGCAGTAAATTACAAAACTGCATATATTTACAAGCACCATTCATCAATATTCATTTTACGGTTCCACCCCTCAGTGTGTCTGGGATGCAGTTGCTGACAGATCGGCTGTCCAATCCGGTACAGGGGCATGCTGAAGCTGTCAGTACTTTGATTAACAGCCTCGCCATCCAATCCAGTACAGGGGCATGCTGAGCTGTCAGTGTGTTGATTGACAGCTCGACTATTCAATCTGAGACTGGGAGGCATCGGCTGTTTCCAAGTGTTTATTATCTCAGGTGATTGCCAAGCTACTTAACTGAGCTGTTTCTGCCAGATGTATATGCAGGTAAGTGAGGTTTGTTCTTGCTGTGCCTTGAGTTCTGTATGCTTGATCTTTTGTTGACTGACCTTGGACTTTGTTCTGACCAACTGTCTGTATAATCCCTTCTGCTCTGATCCGTTATCCTCCTGGTACTCTGACCTCAGAAAGTTACTTGACCACACATTTGTCTCTTCCTTCTGTTTATGACGTACCCTCCTGGCTTCGACTTTGGACCCTTGACCATTCTGACTCACGGCTTGGCTGTGAGAAGTGACTAGCATCACAATTCATTTATGAAGATGGGAATAACCTTTCAGAGTATTTTATTTCTATGTGAACTATCACAATGGTTGTCTTAGCCATGTCATAGGCATATTTTGACTATAATCACTTATGGTGTATCAATAGGATATGTCATGGAAATCTCCTAATTGGATGGGGAAGTAATGCTACTTATTGGCAGGACTATGCATAGGGGAAAGCTACCTATCACCACAATAGAAAGAAAAAGGAATGGACAATCCACATTTAAGATCCAACTTATCATGAAGAACCAGGTTTCCATAACCCATACTGTGTCAAAAAACACATAGACTGTAATGGAGTGAGCAGTGCACATGCTCAACTCACTTTCTTCTTCCATATGACTTTTGGACAGCATGGTATAGAGGAGGAAAAACTGAGTAAAATATAAATATTTGTTGGAAAAGATTCAAATATAACTTGCATGTTATTCATTGAGAACCCTGGTGTTTGTATGCTTAGTCCAGTGGGCGGTCCTACCTTGTGACTGACAGCTGTCTCTGAATGACGCGGCCTCTCTTGATATCATCACGTACATTTTCAGGTGGGGACCCGAGGGAGGTGAATACTAATTTTATTTTTTTTAACCCATTACCAGCCCTTTAGAGTGCAGCATAATTGTGTCTGATTGGATTCAGACAAATAAAAAATAATAAAAGGTTTTGTCATATTTAAAACAAATTTGATTTTGCTTCAAATCAGTTCATTTATTTATTATTGATCTGTCAATATTAATTAATTGTGGGATATCTGTTTTTTACATAAAACAATACGTAAAATGGAAAAGCTTATTTTTTTAAGCATTTGTTTTTAGCTTTTTTTCTTTATAGCAGCGTAACACCTACATCGGGGATTAACAGGCATTTTTATGAAACAATTCTGAAAATATTGAATGAATCACAAGTATCATCCTGTGTAAACCCTGACTGTAAAATACTTTTCATAAAAAGGATATTATGATAATAATCAATAGAAACTAATCTAAAGGGAAGAGTAAAGAACCTGACAACAGAGATGGAGAACTTTACACTAATGCTAAATTTCAACTTCTGTTAAAAACAATGTTAAAGCTTCCTTTCTTAGAGTCATTTGATGACTTAGTGAATACATTTTGGGTTATTTTTCTGATTATTTCATGAATATGATTGGGATGTAGATTAAGAATAATTTCCACGGGGAGCGGGCGACAAGACAGAATTGCCATTTTCCTTTTGGCATCCAACTGTGTCACCTGCTCTACTGGAAAAAAGTTGGTGGTGCTCATTAATTTGTACCAACATCGGTACATTTATGGGTGTTTTTCTTTATTTATTATTTATATAGTGAACTTTTTATTAATTTTTTTTTAGCAAGGATGATCTAACAGCATGAAGTACTTTTTTGATTATTCAGCTTTCTTCAGTGCAAGTCCAAATAGCCATTTTTTTCAATATTAATGGTATCACTGTTTCGCTGTCCACCCTCTGCATATTGTCTCTTCTGAAAGGAAGAGGACTAGAACTCTAGCGCCACCTATAGGAAGTGGCAATCCTAGAAGTCAAAGTAGACCCTTTAACGAGGCTTGTCTTATGACTTAGGATAAAAGCCAAAACCAGAATTTGAATTTGCAGCCACTGCGTTTTGGGGTACCGCCCCTCATCAGTGCAAAGACTGAGACTTGTTATGGCTGTGTGAGAGGCGTCTAATTGGTATCCAAGGGGTAACATGTCTTCTTGCGGAAAGTGACATATTAAGCATACCGAGATGAGGAGACTTAAAGCCACAATGCTTCTCTGGAAAATATGCAAATTTTTTCTTCACAGAGAAAGAGGATTAGAACTCTAGTGCCACCTATTGGAAGCAGCAATCCTAGAAGTTTATTTCAACAATTTAACGAGCCGGTCAGACGCCTTTCACACAGCCAAACCAGATCTCACACTTTGCACTGATGAAGGGCAGTAACCCGAAACACAGTGTCTGCAAATTGAGATTCTGGTTTTGCCTTTTTTCCTAAGTCATGTGACAAGTCTCGTTAAAGGGTTACACACTAAAAGATACTTTTTATTGTGAAAACTAGTTTTTGCATCACCCTACTTTCAGAGCTATAATTTTTCCATATTTCGGCTGACAGAGTAATGTTATGGCATGTTTATTGAGGGACGAGCTGACGTTTTTATTGGTACCATTTTCGAGGACATGATGTTTTCAGCGGTTTAATTTTTATTTCTATTTGGCTTTCTGATCATGTTTTACAGTATGATGATAAAGCATTGATTTTTGCATTGTTTTTTATTTATTTTTTTACGGTGTTCACTGAAGGGGTTAACTAGTGGGACAGTTTTATAGAGTGGGTCGTTACAGACGTGGCAATACCAAATATTTGTACTTTTATCTTTTCTTTTTACATATTTTTATTGGAAAATATATTTTTTAATTTATTTGGGTATTTTACAAATACCGTATTTTCCGGCGTATAAGACGAC
>VIAB01049061.1:7030-17135 GCA_009801035.1 Oophaga pumilio | reverse complement strand
ATTGGTTTTGCTGCCACTTTGTTTTGAAGGATTATGTCGTTGTTCCATCCTTTTCAGACATTTCTGTAACAGATGGTTTTGTTCCTGTGAATTAATGTGCACAAAGCATAGTGAAACATGAACTTATTAGAATTCAGCAGATTGTTTTAGGACATTTAACAATCTGAGTATGCAACAAGCATAGAACAACATCTGATTTTCATTTAACACAACCAGATAGCAGATAGTGCCTTAATTAATTAATGCATGTGCTTGCATTGTCTCTGGCTGTTTCTCTGGAGGCAAATGAATGGATTACAAATGATCATGACGTGACCCACTGAAAGGGAAAGTTGGCAATTCTCTCCAGTATAAACTGTACAGGATTTCATGTATAGAAAATATTCCAAAGATTTGTAATCTACAATGCTCATTTTACCTTTACACCCTTTCAAGACCTAGCTAATTTTTGTTTTGCGCTTTTGTTTTGTTCTCCTGTCTTTTTAACAGTCATATCTTTTTTTATCATCATAGCAGTATGAGGTCTTTTTTTATATGCTGAGTTATAGTTTTGAATAATCATTTATTTTACTGTACAAAATGAAAAAGTTAAAAAAAAATTCCAAGTGTGGAGAAATCGTGAAAAAAATTCTGCCATTGTTATTTGGGTTTTGTTTTTACAGTGTCTATTGTACAGTAGAAATGACCTGAGAACCCATTTAAAGGAGTTTACCTGGGCATCAGCTAAATTTCTGCACTCACTCTATGTGACTTCGGATTGCTAAATCATCACAGTTTGTAATATGCGTTGCCATTCTAGATTCCCCTCTATCGCCAGCTTGAGTGATAGAAACTTTTCCTGCTTCTCTCGATGTTCTATTGAGAAGAGCAGATGAGAAACTTGACTGTATATGACTCAAGTATGCAATTGACATACATGTGGTCACAGTATGACTCCTCAAGCTAAAAATATAGTGGAATCCTAACAGGGTACATGTTGGATAGAAGTATTTTAAGGCCCCCTTCGCACATCCTGATATTACTGGTACTGGAAAAACTAATACTGGTGCTATCCGTGTCCATGTGTCTGTGTGTTACATACGTGTGTAATCCATATGGTATACTTGTGGCATCCGTGTGCCATATCAGTGTGACATGTACCAGCGCCTGGGAAAATCAGTACTGTTAGCACTGTTCCCAGGCACCCGGTGGTGAAGCCAGCTCTTATCATTATCAACCAGGCAACAGTGCTGAGAGTTGCAGTCAGCATCCGCTGTGTACATCATGTATAACTAAATAAATAAATAAAAAACTGTAGTGGAATCCCCAGTAATTTTCATAACCAGCAGAGGGAAAGCCAACAGCTGGGGGTCTGATGTTAATAATCTGGGAAAGGGACCAATAGCCCTAAAGGATCCCAAGCTATTAATAGCAGCTCACAACTGTTTGTTCAGCCTATACTGATTAGTTTCTGGGGGACCCCAGAAAAAAGTGACATAGGGTCCCACTATAATTACCAGCAAAGTTTAAAGAGACAGCTGTGGGCTGATATTAATCTCCTGTGAAGGGGCCATGCATATGCGCTCCCTCCTAGGCTAAAATCATCAGCCCTCAGCTACCCCAGGAATGGGGCATCCATAAGATGTGCCAAATCTGGCGCTTAGCCTCTCCTCTCTCCACTTGCCTGGTGCAATGGCAAGTTGGGTAATAGGGTTGGGGTTGATGTCAGCTGTTTTATGGCTGATGACATCAAGCCCAGGGGTTAGTAATGGAGAGGCATCTATAAGACATCCTCATTATTATCCCCATAGTCAAATGTAATAAAGACACAGAGTATATAGCCCTTTAATTGAAATAAACACAAATAGCCCTATATTTGAAATAAACACTCCCCACCTCATTTTCCCATTTATAACTGTAAAATCAAAAAGAATAAAACACCATATTCCTCACCTGTCTGACAACAATCCATTTGTCCCACGAAGAGCCCAACTCTGCTTTATCTGGATTGCATAGCTGAATGGTGGCATAATGCGACCACTCAGTTGTTAATCCAGCAGATACTGAGCTGAGTGTGAGAGCGCAGCTTAAGTGACGAGCGTTAACATCATTGAGATTACCGCAGGTCACAGCCAGTTGTTTCCATGGTCAGTGTGAGCTGGTCATTAGACTGCAGTAACCTTCATGACATCACTGCTAGCACCGTGAGAAATTTCTCCCATGAACTTTATGACTCCTAGCCACGACATTCAATGGATGTACAGAACATCATGGCTGTGGCGTCCAACAGATATCTGGCACATTTATGACATCACATTGCTATGGAAACGTGACCATGTGACTAAACCAGATGACAATGCCTTTCACGTGGGATGTCATAGGAGGTGGATTAGTGTTCGTCTATCTAACTTGCCATTTGGGATATCCATTGTCTATAGTCTTTGAGGCTATGCAGCACTCTGCTCACCTCCATTTGGGCATTCTACCACTGCAGGGCCCTAACCTATAATCTTTACACTGAGATCTGGTTGATCTCCCCCCCTTTTTGTTACAAGTACTCTATCCTAATGATGCATCATTACTGAGACTGAAACGCATCATGAGGGACTATTGCGGTAAGATTTACTTGCATATAGGTTCTCACTTGGGTACTGCCCTTGTCAGGGTGGGAGCTGCACAGGACACAAAAGTTTAGCAGTATGTAGCCTTATCTGCCTTATTCCTGCAGTCTAGTTGATCCATCTTTACTACTTCAAACGGGTGAAATAAAAGCTTTCTTTTCATTGCATTGACATTATTGGGTACTTTGTTACTATATATGTCACAGTTTTATTTTACTTGGTGGGTTATTTGTTTCGCATCAATTTTGTCTGTTTGAGTATAGCTTTTATATTAATTATACTAGCCAATTTTAGTATTTATTGATACTCTCCTTTTTGGTAAATTGTCCAGAGAAAAAAGTCAAGTTGGCAACCCTGGGGACAAGGCCAACCAGCACTGAGGTCAATCACATGCCAAGAAAAATTAGGTCATTGATTGACTGCAGAAATCAAGTGGGGTACAGGGGCTTCAACATATGCAGCTGTTAATGCTGATGCATTAGATGCTATGATGTAAAAGTTTATGTCATTTCATTATTTCACATTCCTTGCTATATATGTGCAGTTTTTGTATTTTTTTTTAAACATCCCAGTTAAGGTTCATTCAGTCAAGCGTATAAATCAGACATGTGCTACCTGACTTTTAATTGGAAATTACAGACAGCGCACTGACTCATATTATTCACTAATGCTGTGTAATGTTTCTGGGTTCAATCTCTTGAACCCTTGTGGTATTGTGGTCGGCGTCTGTATCTGCCAAGCCACAGCAGACACACCTTTTCTCCAGGTGTTTAGGTTCTATGATTTTGGCTTCAGTCTGTTTAGCATAATACAGATGTTTTCATTTGTCTGCCCTATCACCTTTCGTGTGCAGCTTTATATTATGTCCCCCTGCTGGCATTTCCTGTTGGTGATACTTTATTTTCGATGTTCAGCCATTTTGCTATAGCTTAAAGCCAGTCATTGAAATTCTAGCTAGGGTTTATCTCCTTGCTGTTTCTGTTCTTTATTTTGCACCTACCTTCTGTTTCTCTTAGGAAGTAGGCAGCATATAATCTTACAGTGCATACTTTATACTTTACTATGTATTTCGTAGATTTTGTTACTCATGCTAGCATCTTTTCTTTTTTCAGCACACTTTCACTTTTGTAGGTAATTCACACTCTGCTCTGCCCTTCAGTTCTTTATGAGGAATGTGTAGCGCTCGACGGCATTTCAGGAACAACAAGTCCAAGCTGCCATCTTTTAGTCTGTGGTTAGGGCTATCTCTGCTCATTCAGGAACCTTTAGGGACTGATGATCAGAATCTCTAGTCTGTACAAGAACCGGCAGGTTCAGTTGTAGTTTTTAGTTTGTTACCTATTTACCCGAGTGAGTTGCTACTCAATAATAACAGGCTGCTAAGATAAACAATTTGTTTCATGGTCTGACTGTCCATGAGAAAAAAAAATGTAGCATGCACTACTTTCTGCGGAGTTTCAGATGAGACTCACGCATTCAAGTCTATGAGTGCGTAAAAGTAAATGGACCCACACGGAACATCCAAGTGGCATCAGATTTTATGAATAAATTTCTATTTTAAACCTAGGAAACTGTGTTTCATCGTGTACATTTGTAGTTGTATGAAAATGGATTGCACACGAATGTCACATGTGCATCACATGGATATCACATGGATGTAAAAAATGTGTCATTGATGTACATGGATAAAAATCGAATGTGAATTAGAAAAAATCCAAAAAACTTGGAAAATTTCTCATACTCTTATCTGCAACTGCCCTTAACCCAATAATTTCTAATCCCCCAACAGATTTTAATTATCTATAGATTTAGATTAAATTAATAGTTAAAACTAAGCTTCTAAATATGCAGAAAAGTAGAAAAGTAATGCATTATCTAACAAATTAAAAAGTTTAAATTCATTGTTTTCTTTTACTTTCTTCTGGTAAGTACTGCTTATATTTTTATTTGTTTCTCTTGAATTCTATTTTTCTCTTTAGAAAAAGTTTGCTTTAAGTCCTCATTAAAAAGTTTCTGCAGCTGAAAACTTTTAATGTCTTTGTGAGCGTATAGAGAACTTTCATGTTTGCCCTTTACTAACCCTCTATGACAGTTTCCATACAGGGAATTTTCTATATACAACATAAACATAGCTTTTCACTACAGGAAAGAAGATAATGATTTCTATACAAGAACTCAAATGCTTTTTTAAAGGGCTAGGGATCCCGGGTAAAATGAATGACACAAATAAAAAAAAGTGGATAAGTTGCTATGCAATGTGAACCTTAGGAGAACAGTGGATACATTATTCCAAATTGTGTTTGTTTTGTTAACAGTTGTTGCTGTTTTGAAAATATTGTCCCAAGTTACTTTTTTTTTAATTTGAGGAATTTACATATTTCGTTAACTTTTATAGCAATTCCAAATTATTTCGCAAGATTCTACAATTAAAGATAAAATATGCACAATTGCAAATCTCATGGACATCGGCTTTGTGCAAATTTACTGATACTATACAAGGAGCCCATGTTGCTATTGTCGGACTCTTGGAAACATGGGGTCCATTCAGTAGCAATCTGGATCCCACTTAATGTGATTGTGAGAACCTAAAAAGGAGCCGTGCTACAGTGTTAACTAACAAGGAATTGCAAAATGTGATCAAGTCAAGCAAATGGGATGAAGGGATGAAAGAATCATAGTTACAGATCCTTATGAGTTGGGTGGTATTAACAAAAACTTGAAATTATCCCAACATTAATGGACATCACTGGTTAAACAGACAGCAAACCCCCAGACAATGTACTGTATATGCGAATATAACCCTTTACACTCCCGATTCCGAACAGAAGTTATGTCGCTTATCCATGCTATGTAAATAAAAGCTTATAACCTGACATTAAATTCATCCATTGGTTGTATAAATTATTCTTTTGAAAGCTGAAACCCTCCGAAATGTGGTTTAGGTTAAGAAAATAAATTGGCATCAATGGAGAAACATTGATCATTTAATGGACACAGAATGGTCAGATTTTGGCAAGGGAGCGTAGATGGAAGAAAGTTACTAATATTAGTACATTTGAACTATCCTATACTGTATACAAGAGCTCAAGAAAAAGTTTCCCACCCTTTAGAGGAATATTCCATTTTAGCAAACAACCCTTTTTCATAGTGTAATGAAAAGTTATTTTTCAATACATTTTACTAGCTTACTTGACAGAGATCAGCACTAGGCACAACAGACAGGTAGGTAGCCGCATGCATGTTAGTTCTTTGACCTATAGTAAAAATAATAATCCAGGATAAACCCTTTAACTAGGGGATGTAAATTCTTTCTAGTCATATGACATACTGCATGACGAGGGTTAAATTGAATCCTTGAAAAATGTACATATTTTAATACATGTTCCTTTAATTCTTTGAGTGGATATACAGCAGCAAAGCAGAGCATAAGCTGAAAATTAGAGATTCATGAGAAAACCAATATATCGTAATATGTGGAGCATTCACATGTCGGTGTTTTCAGTTCTGTATTCATGGATGAGTGCATGTTCCAGGAATCTCTTAGGTGTGGTTCCACAAAGAATGATGAAACTGGCAGATGTTCTAGTTTTCTAAAGAAAAACATTAAGCAGCATAGCACAGCAGAAATATTATGTGTTGACTTGAGCCATTGACTTTAATTTTATAGTGTCGAGATGTAGGTAGGTGGGATGGTGTCCAGTGTGGTAGCCGTAGATGCGTGACATGAGTCCGACACCCCAGCACATTACAGACAAAACGAGAGTTATGAATGTGTGTGTGTATGTTGGCAGTGGTACTATTGGTACCTTCACTTTCAGGCTAGCCCATTGCTCTCCTCAACAGGTCCATTAGACTCCAAAACAAGGACCCCATGCATGTTCATTAAAACAAAATATTCTTTGCTTGGTAACACACTTAGGTACACAAGGCAGCAGGCAGTACAATTTAAAGCTTTTTCTGTTTCATACAGAGGTGCGCTCTTATCGGTATCAGGCAACTGCACTTTACATGTGGACAGTACACAAGCAGAGCAAATCAAATAAACCTCCATCTTTCCTATGCAGGGACACACTGGTCAATATTTGTCCCTGTGCACCCTACACCCAGACAGTCGCATATGATCCATTAACAAGGGTCTCTCTTGGAGCCGTATCCCTCTTACGTGACCTCAGTTGGGTAAAACCTTTCTTTACAGAGCCTCCCAAGACTGGCCAACACTGGACTCACTTCTTCTTTTAATTCTCCACAATTAGGTTTCACCCACTTGCCTGTTGAACTTGATCTCAGTCGCCTATCAAGTTTCTTAATGATTCTTACTGCTTTGTGTCTCTCAGCTTACTTCACACGAGCTCTGTTCTTATCCAGATCTCTCCAAACTTGACTCAAATAACTTCTCCCTCATCCTGAAACTACCTAGAGATCCCCAATGTTTCTACTCACTATGGGCCATCCTCTCAGTTAACTCTCACACACCTGTCCCTGTTATCTGTTGCTGGGTGAAACTTAACCTTTCAACCCATGTCCTGTGCAAGAGTGAAAATGAAGACAGTGACATCTTGTGGCCGTTGGTTAGTACTGCAGCCCACAGGGAAATTAACATTGTTATCACAAGAAAACATATCAGGAACAAAACATTATGCATATTCTACATAATATATACCACAGCAGCATTGATGTCTTCAGGGGAAACACGGCAGCTGGTCCTCCTCCTCACATAGGCACCATATATGAATATAGCTAGCAAAATAATTTCCAAAGGGAAAGACATAAGTGAGAATTTACAGTCATTAAATTAGAAATAAGAAGGATTGTGGAGAATATTTGTAGTTGTCAAAAATTTTTATGATATGCTCATTTGGAGTTTACCTTCTCACTCTGTGTTGCCTGCTCACCAGTTTTATGGAGCTTACAACCCTCTGTAGTATTAATAACCTTCCCACTGGTGGACACAAGCTAAAGAAGGTAATTTGGGCAAGAACAATATATGGGTCCTTTGAAGTCCAGAAGATCATCAAAATGCACAATTCCTGTTGCTTTGGAGGTCAAAATGGCCCCCCTTATCTCTTGGGCCCCTGAGCAGCTGCACACTTTCTACCAATGATATGTCTACCGCTGCATCTTCCCATTGACAGTCAGAAGAATAGAAGGGTTCTTGATCCAATTTTGTAGGGTTTCCTAATCATATTCAGCAGTGTTCTTATAGAAGCTTTAAATTTAGTGCTGTGGTCCTTGTGCAGTCCCAGACCTGTTCAAAGGAATCTTGCTTCCCCACCAATATTGCTCACATTGGGTTTTTCCCAGATTTTTCCTGGGTGGCACAAGCCAGGATGAGGTGGTGAATAGTGATGGGCAACTCTAAGGTTGGGTTCCGAACCGGAAGTCCATGTTGCTGTTCTGGTTCGATAACCCAAACAAAGCTTGTTGAACAGCTGCAGCACAGCCAATCAACAAGCTTTTCTGGTGTGGGCACTTCGGGCCCTATCACAGCTATGCCAAGTATTATCATGGCTAAGATTGGCTAATGCAGCATGTTAAAAAAAATAATAAAAAAAGATTGGAGTCTCCTCTATTTTTTATAACAAGTGCAGGTAAAGCACAGCTGTCTGCTTTTTCTTGGCTGGTTATCAAAAATAGAGGGGTCCCCAAAAAATAAATAAATCATTTTAAAAAGCGGTGTGGGGTCCCCCCATTTTTTTTATAAACAGCCTAGGTAAAGCAGGCAGCTGGGCGCTGGCATTCTCAGATTAGGCTGGTCCATGAATAATTGGCCCTCCCCTATACATATCAGACTGCAGCTGCCCCAGAAAAGTAACATTAATTAGATGTGCCAATTTTGGTGCTTTCTCCAGCTCTTTCCACTTGACCTGGTGCGCTGGTAAGAGGGGTAATATTTTGGGGTTGATGTCAGCTGTGTAATGTCCGCTGACATCAAGCCCAGAGGTTAGTAATAGGGCAACGTCTATTAGACATTCCCATTTCTAGCCCAGTAAGTGAATAGTTAAAAAACAAATACACACAGGAAAAAATACTTTATTTGAATAAAGATTCCTCCAAACTCCCTCGTTAACCAATTTATTAATAAACAATAAATCCAGGAAGTTCCGACAGTAATCCAATAGTGAAATGCCCCACTCTGCCCATCGAATCCTATGTAGTCTTGTTGTGAGAAAGTCCTCAGAATGAGACTTCATAGTTCACTTCCGTTCAGCGGCAGGCAAAGAAATTCTCAAGTTCCTGCCTGCAACTGACCGAGAGTACCTCTATTGAGCCTCATTCTCAGAATATTCTATAAGGTTATCTCAGTTCACAGCAGCTCTGCCCTTATGAGAACTGGCCATTGTGAACTGAGATAACCTTACTTATACCAGAATCAAAAATTTTTATAACGTTCAGCCGAACCTGACAGACTCAAACATCCACAGGTCCGCCCATCCCTTGTGGTGACCCCAACAAAGTTTTTGCATATGAGAATGGTTGCTTTTGCTTTACTAGGATAGGAAAGGAGTGAGCAGCATTGATCAACACAGGAAGTTTCTCACTTTTTATAAATACATATGGATTAGTAATGGAAGGTGGCATCGTGGCCATCCTGAACTATAAAGTCTAGTTACAAAGGGGCAACAATCTGGTTTTATCCAGGGTATTTAGATACAGTGCTATGCCAGGGAGCTGGAGCTTTTTTCTAGGAGAAGGAAACCTAACTATGACTAAACCAAATTGGTGCTAACTACAGATGGATCATGTGCCAAAGTGATAGCGAACAATAGACAATTGTGTAGAGCTGGACCATATAATCATACATTACCGTACAATAACCAATAACAATAAAATACTGTGCAGACCGGCTGCAGTCAAAGTGAACTGTCTACATTTGTATCACTCCAGTAATGGTAAAATGTAGCTCAGATCTTAATAAAATGTGATAGTATATTAAAAGTGATTACATGATGTATAATTTACCGTCTGAAATTACTTGTTATGTATTGTGTCATGTTGCAGTCCTACTGATTGCAATTAAAATAAAAAATATAAATTATTAGCATTACGCATAGTCTCACAGCATGCCGAAACCACCCAATAATCATTCTCCTTTACTAAGATCTTATAGTTAGCACAGAGCCATTCACAAAGCACTCAGGTTTGATACTTTGTAAGTCAGTAAAATGAGCTTTAAAGCCTTTTGTCCTGATCTATTCCAATAATATCTGACAAATGATTTAATATTGGCAATTTTCTCATGAGGTCGGTAGAGCTTGCCAAGTTACAGTATGTATCACCAAATCCAATAGTCAGGCTGAATGCTCCTCCGATGCTGCTGCATTACTATACTGCTGGTCCAAACAGACAATCTTCAGGAACGCCGCCATTAGCAAACAGGAAACTGGTAGGCAGAAGAGCAGTGTGCTCCCAAAGATGAAATGTTAAAAACCTTTCAACATCATGTGGCCATAAATCATCAGAATAAGTGTAAGGGGTTTGCTGACGGACTAATTTATGCCCTACAT
>VIAB01049045.1:0-15716 GCA_009801035.1 Oophaga pumilio | reverse complement strand
CAAACACGTGACCAAACTCACTCCACGGTCGAGTTTCGCTTCATGAAACCCGACTTTGACGAAAATTGGCGATTTTTGAAAATGAACGACCTGTTTCGGTCAACTCTAATAACAGCAAAACCAAAAAACTGAAATTAAGTTTAAGCTGGTTTACATGAAAAATGTAACAGACAAAACTGAAGAAAACACAAAACAAAAAAACATGAGAACATGCCACATGCCCTATACCATACAGTAAATAAATAAGTAAATACTAATAATGTAACATGTAAATGACATAGGGTAATTAGCTAAAGCTATTTTGATCAAAAAAGCATAAACGCAATCCCAGGAGTCTGCACACAGATACTAAGAGGTCAGAGAGCGTGAGAAGAGAGCTGCGGTGAGCTTACCTGCTGCAGAGCAGTACCTGAAGCACGTGACCACCAGAGGAGTGGCCTAGGGCGGAGTCAGGCATCGAGTAGCGGCGGTGACCGGTGATGCCGGAGAGTTGTCAGAACGTGCCAAAGTCAAGCCAGGAAGATGATGAAGTACAAAAGGGTGAGACGTAGAGAGTAGTCAGGATGTAGCGAAAGGTTAGGAAACTGAAGATAACGGTACAGTACGAATGGGGCAGACAGGTGTGAAGTAAGAGTAATCAAGCCAAAAGGTCAGAGCCGGAAGAGACAGTAATAACAGGCATTCTCCTCAACCGCTCCCAATGGTTTTAAGAGGGATCTGTGGAACTTATTGGATATTTGAAAGAGGCGGGAAGCTGTAACCTGCAGGCCACCGGATTGACTACCTCCACAATTTTATATGGGCCAATAAGCTTAGGCCTCAGTTTGGCTGAGGGGACCTTGAGCTTGATATTGCGGGTGGATAACCACACCTTCTAGCCCACTAGGAGCGCAAGACCTGATCCCCTTCTCTTGTCTGCAAAATATTTGTACTTTTCCTGGGCCTTGGTGATGTTTCTCTGAACCTTCCTCCACAGGGCCTTCAAACGTTGCACCATACCCTCTGCCCCTGGACAACCTGAGTCTATGCGAGAAAACTCTCCAAAATGCAGGATAAACCCATAGTTGACCAGGAAGGGAGACATCCCTGTGTATTGACTCACCCAAACGTTAAAAGCAAATTCTGCCATGGGCAACACTTCACACCAGTCATCCTGTTTGGAAGATGCCAAACCTCTCAGAATTTGCTCCAAGGACTGATTAGTGCGTTCGGTCTGCATATTCGATTCTGGATGGTAAGTAGAGGAAAAAGACAAATTTAATCCCAACTTCTATCAAAAAGACCTCCAAAACTTGGCCATGAACTGCACACCTCTGTCAGACACCACATTCATAGGCAGCCCATGCAGATGGATCACATGCTGCACAAACAACCTGGCCAAGGTTTCAGCAGATGGTAAAGCTTGCAGAGGTACAAAATGAGCTTGTTTGGAAAACCTATCCACCACCACCCACACAACAGAGTTGCCTCTGGAAGGAGGGAGATTAGTTATAAAGTCCATGGACAAATGTGCCAGTACTCTATCTGGAATTGGTAAAGACACCAATTCACCGGCCGGCAATGAGAATTTTTAGTACGGGCACAAACCCCACAAGCAGACACAAACCTTTTAACATCTGCAACCAAAGAGGGCCACCAGAAAACCCTAGCAACAGCCTCCCGGGTGGCTGAAATCCCAGGATGAGCACTCAATACAGACTCATGAAAATCCCGCAGCAGTCTAACACAGAAACGTTCCTGTAAAAACAATCTACCCATAGATTTATTAATGGGAGCCAGTACTTGGGCCTCAAAAATCTCTCCAAATCAGATTAGATTTTGCCCACCACCACCCTTGGTTGAAGAATGGAGGATAAGGGTTGAGGATGAGACACAGAATCAAAGCTTCGGGACAATGCATCTGCCTTAACATTCTTAGACCCCTGGGGAAAGGTAATGGAAAATTGAAATCAGGAAAAAAAAAGCGACCAAAATAAGCTAGATTTTTGTGATCAGTGATCACAGTGACAGGATGAATAGCCCCCTCCAAAAAATGCCTCCATTCTTCAAAGGCCAACTTGACCCCCAAAAGCTCTCTATTACCCACATTGTAATTTCTCTCAGCAGAAGAGAACTTCCTAGAAAAGAAGGCACAAGGTTTGAGGTTGGTCAGGGTAGCCGGACCCTGAGACAAAACTGCCCCCGCTCCAAACTCAGAAGCGTCGACCTCTACGATAAAAGGTCTCAATGGATTTGGCTGGACCAACACAAAGGGGGAAATAAAACACTTTTTTAAAGTCAGAAAATAATTTTTCGCAGACGTTGACCAATTCTTCACATCAGCCCCCTTGAGTGTGAGATCAGTCAGGGGCTTAACCTCCTGCGAAAAACCCTTAATGAACTTTTGATAGTATCTTGCAAAACCCAGAAAACGTTGCAAACCCTTTAAATCATGAGGTTGAACCCAATCAGTAATAGCCTCTACTTTTTTCCCTCCCCCGAAACAATCAAACCCAAAAAAGACAATTCTTGTACAAAGAATGAAAATTTCTCCAACTTAGCATACAAATGATTTTCTCTAAGTCTCAGAAGAACCATTTGCAGATGGTGCAAGTGGGTTTGACTATATGAGGAGTACACTTAAATGTCATCAAGATAAGTGACCACAAAGTGCCCAGTCAGATCAGAAAAAATGACAAATCTAAAATTTACAAAAATCTGAGGAGCGTTAGTGAGACCTAAGGGCATGACCAGGTTTTCAAACAGAAAAAGCCGTTTTCCACTCATCCACTTCACGAACCCTTATCAGGTTATAAGCCCCCCGTAAATCAAGCTTGGAAAAATATTTGGCCCCCAAAAGTTGGTTACATAGATCCAGAATGAGGGTGAGTGGATACGTTTTTCTCACGGTAATCTTGTTAAGTTCCCGAAAGTCGAGGCATGGCCGTAAACCACCATCTTTTTTCTTAATGAAGAAAAAACCACGGCTACAGGTGAGACAGAAGGGCGAACATGCCCTTTGCGGAGACTCTGAGTAATATACTGCTTTATGTCTTGGCGCTTGGGACCGGACAGATTAAACAGACGAGCCTTGGACAGTTTGGCTCCACGAACTAAGTCAATGGCACAATCGAAAGATCTATGTGGTTGTAGTGCCTTAGCCTCGCTTTCGGAGAACACGTCTTCAAAGTTTTTTAGGTACTCCGGAATACCCTCCAGAATGACAGACGACACAGATACAGACTTTAAAGGTGTGGACAAATGGCTCAGAATTAAAACACAAGCTGGTACAATTGGACCCCCATTGGACTATTTCCCAAGTTACCCATCAATAACAGGGTTATGGCGTTAATGCCAAGGCATACCTAAAACCAGACCTGCAGGCAAATTATTCAAGACAAAACAGCTTAATTTTTCCACATGAGCCGGGCCCACTCTTGGGCTACTTTCACACATCAGGTTTTTTGTGTCAGGCATAATCCGTCGAATACCTGAAAGGACGGATCCAGCGCTGATTTAGAAAAAACTGATGCAACGGATTAATTTTGTTGCCGGATCCGACCTGAACTTTTGAACCCGGAAAATGCAGGTACGCCGGTCTGGCACAGAGAGAGACAGAGAAAGAGAGAGAGAGATCCGGCGCTAATGAGAGTCAATGACAAAAAAACGCATCCGGTACCGTATCCGTTTTTTTAACAACACGCCGGATCGCTCCTGACGTAAAAAAACTGATGTGTGAAAGAGACCTTAGAGAAAAAACCTCAGACATTAAACAGATTCCTTCTCGGGTGAGAGGAGAGGAGTCAATGGCAACCACCTTGACTGGAGACTCAAGCCTGACAGTCCTTATCTTATTAAGAGTCACAACACGAGAGTCAAATAAATTGATGGTAGATCCGCAGTCAACAAAAGAGTTAGTCACAACGGGACCACCAACAAGTTCCACCTGGAGAAGGATTTTAGCAAATGAGGAAAATTGTACCTGGGAGTCTGGACAACTTCCTCTATCATTACTAGAGATGAGCGACTTTGCCTTTTTTCGGATCGAGTCGGGTTTCGGACCACCCGACTTTTGCAAAAGTCGAATTGAACGAGATCGGCCGACTAGCTCACAGCAAAAGTTGGAGGTCGACAAAAAAATGAAACCCGATCCCAATGCAAGTCAATGGGGAATAACAGCTGGCACCACCCCGCCCACGTCCTCTTCCACCATACTTCCTCATGTTTGGGAAAATGTACCTAAAATACCAGCAGATATATGGTACTGTATCAGTAGCGTTCAGCTGTATACAGTGTAGGGGAAATTGTAAATCTCCGTATATATTTCCGAAGTCACACACAGATAGTCAGCATGTATTTGTCCGTGAGACTAGCCGGTACACGGTAGTGTGTGAGGAGCGTGCAGCTCTATACGGTGCGGGAAAAAATGAACGCTCAGTAACTATGCAGAAAAAAAGAATAAAAATTTTAGTGCTGTGTAAAAAGCACCCTGCACCACAGTGTACTGTACACAGCAATACAGCTAGCAGGCAGCCTATTAACCACCGCTGCTGCACACAAGAAAATCCTCCCCTGTCACTGACAGGCAGCCTAATTACCAGCGCTGCTGCACACAAGAAAATCCTCCTGTGTCACTGCACACTAACTGTACAGCACAATTGCTATCAGCACAAGCACATAAGAACTTCTCTTTCCAGCCCTAACTCTCTCCCTACTGATAAACGGCGTCAGCAACCTCTCCCTTCTGTTAAGATCAGCAGAAGTAAAATGGCGCTCGGCGGTCAGGGCTTTTATAGACACTATGACGCCCCCCAAAGCAAGCCAATCACTGCAATGCCCTTAACTAAGATGGTGGTGGACGCTGCCCATGTCATCTCGCTGCCCACAGTGTACGTCCTTGCTCATTGGCTGAAAAAAGGCGCCTGAAAGCATTCTGGGAAACTCGACTTTGGCGCTCGTTTCGACGACAGCATGGCCGACCTCACGCTATGGTCGTGTTTCGCTCAACTCTAATCGTTACCCAAACTTAGGCTTTTCCTGACATCTTAGCTGTGGAGGGGCAAGAAGGACAGTCCTTTTTCCAGTGTCCTGAGGCTCCACAGTAAAAGCATAGCTTGTTACTTCTGCGGCGTCTTCTCTCTCTTGACTGAGATGGCTCCCACTTCCATGGGCTCTGGAATCGAAAAGGTGTCCCTTAGACTGGAGTATAAAGGGGTTTCCTGCTGTTTCACCCCTCTGGCACGGAGCCTACAGTCCATACGGACAGCCTAGATCATGGCATCCTCCAGGGTATCGGGGGGGATGCAACACCAGTGCATCCTGCAAATGGTTGGACAGGCCTCTGCGGTACAACCCTCTCGAGGCGGTATCATTCCAAGATATCTCAGCTGCCCAGCGTCTGAACTTGGAACAGAGCCATTCCACTGAATGCTTCCCCTGTGTCACACTCATCACCATATCCGCTGCCAGATGCACTCTATCAGGCTCATCATAAATATGCCCCAGAGCCTCAAAAAACAGATCCACAGACATACGTTCAGGAGCAGAGGGAGAGAGGAAAAAGCCCAAGCCTGTGGAGGCCCCCTTAGTAAAGACATAATAATTCCCACCCTCTGGCTTTCATTCCCAGAGGTGCATGGATGCAGAGAAAAAAACAATTTACACCCCTCCTTAAACACCCTGAATAATATTTTATCCCCAGAAAATGTGTCGGGTAACTTAACAGGTGGTTCAGGGGAAACTAAGGAAACATCTGTGGCCCCCTAATCCCGAGCCCCAGAAGAAAAAGAACACTGCATGGCACCAGGAACCTCTCTTTGAACCTGTTGATGCGACTGAGCCAGAGTTCGCTGCTCCACAGATAGTTTTTGCATCATTTGAGTGAGGCTATTTACTAGTTCAGAGAGTGCAAGTTACGGGTCCATGGCTAAACAAAATAACCTCCCACACTCGACAAGGAAGAGGTACTTTCTGGTCAGTTCTAATGTCACGACCCCTGCTGCAGACTTACAGCAGGAGTCTGCACACAGATACTAAGAAGTCAGAGAGTGTGAGAGGAGAGCTGCAGTGAGCTTACCTGCCTCAGAGCAGGACCTGAAGCATGTGACTGCAGGGGAGTGGCCAAGGGTGGAGTCAGGCATAGAGTAGCGGCAGTGACTGGCGATGCTGGAGAGTAATCAGAACGCGCCAAAGTCAAGCCAGGAAGATGATGAGGTACAAAAGAGTGAGACGTGGAGAGTGGTCAGGACGTAGCCAAAGGTCAAGAAGCCGAAGATAGCGGTACAGTACAAATGGGGCAGACATATGTGAAGTAAGAGTAATCAAACTAAAAGGTCAGATCCGGAAGAGACAGTAATAACAGAGTCACAAGGCAATGCACAGAATGAGTAAAACAGACCGGGTCATACACTGAGAGGCATTCGGACAGAACACTATGCAAGCACACCAGGGGATCAGCCACACAGCCAGGAATGAATGTACAGGTCCTTCTCAAAAAATTATTATTTGATGTTTTTTTTGTTTGTTTTTATTTTATTGGACGGTTGAAATATGTTAATTTTTTGAGACAGGTTTTTTGGGTTATCAGGAGTTGTATGCCAAAATCATCAGTATTAAAACAATAAAAGACCTGACAAATTTCAGTTGGTGTGTAATGAATCTAAAATATATGAAAGTTTAATTGTAATCATTACATTATGGAAAATAATGAAATTTAGCACTATATGCTAATTTTTTGAGAAGGACCTGTATAACTGACAAAGAACCCCAGACAGTGGGGGGTATATATAGCTCTCCCCAAGCCAAAAGGAAGCCATACAAAATTAACCCTGCGAGGACAGGGAAGGGAACCCTGTCCACAACCATGACACCCACCCTGACAAGATGTACCCATCAGGATGGGTCTATCCTTTCGCTATAAGGCTATGTTTCCACTATCCGGAAACATAGCGTATATGACGGAGCGGAAACTCCGCTCCGTCTAAGCCCCGCCCCCTTTCTGACGCGCGTTATTTCCGGAGGTGTTCAGGACACCTCCGGAACACCTCCGGAAATAACGCAGGGCTACATAGCCCTGTGTTAAATTATGTTGCGGCGACGCACTGTCGCCGCAGCACGCGAGGACATGCTGCGGTCTGAAAAGACGCGCCGCATGTCCGTTTACGCAGGTCTGCCACCTGCGTTTTGTTACGCATAGTGGAGACGGGATTTCTTGAAATCCCCTCCACTATGCTGTAACATCTGGACGCTGCGTGTTTGGCGCTGCGCCAGCGCACAGCGCCAAACACGCAGCGTTTACTGACCGTGGAAACTCACCCTTATTGGAACCTTACCATTACTTACCTTACTCAAAGAAAGCCAATGTGAATAAGGACAGGGCTCCACTGAGAAACCCATCCATAAATGAATCTTCAAAACAAGTCATTTTCTGATTACATAAAAACATAGCTACAATAAAAATAGATTAACAAAATAATCATTCCCAATAAGATAAGGGAAATTATGTGAAGTGCTGAAGATGGAAGAGAATAAGAACAATTAAAATGACTAAACTAATACATTATTATGCCATACAAAGGCTGTGCTGTTTTATATTGATAACAAAAAGGTGCTGCAGGATCTAATTAAAGTGGAGAAAAATCTAGGTATTTATCATTTCTTTCATAGTAATAAAAAAAACTTTTGGCCCTTGTATATAGTCCTTTTGAAAGCTCTGGTTAATATGCATTCAAATGCATGAACTAAAAGCTGTCATCTAAAAATAGAGTGCAGAATAATGATACAGTTCAATTATTCTGCCCTGTGTCACCTGGCGAAGGTCTTCCTTCTTTTTCAATGTCCACAGGGAATTGTTAAACATACATTCACTTTCTCCATCCTTATTGATGACCCTCTGGCAGCAAAAGGGTCAGGACATTTTGCAGTTAACATCAGTAGAACTGTCATAATGAGACAGAACGAGGAATAATGTCTAATCATATTCCAAAAATAAAGTCCCCAGAGATGTTATTATTGTGAATCCTGTTTGGAAATTCCAGATGTATAAAATCCTATGTATTGCTTTTTCTTTGTGGTCCCATAACAGCCACATGCCAGAATGGATGAATTACAGTCACTGATAGTGTACAGAATTTGCTGACCTATGCTTACAGAAGCAGAAAGCAATACAGTCAGCAAGATGCTATTTCAGTGCTTTTCATTCTACTACACAAGCATACCCCCTACTAATAGTCACATTTAAGCAATATTGCACACCTGTTGACTCTATCAGCTTATGCCATAAAGCACAAGTACATGAGAGCCACGAAAAATGACACAGTGAAAAATCTCAGGCTACTTTCACACTAGCGTTTTATCGTGCCGCGCATCGTGCGCTATCGATCGCATGCGCAATTTTCCCCTATCTTTAACATGGCGTGTGCAGTGTCTGGCGCTTGCATGCGTTCATCAGCATTTGTCATGCTCTGTGCATTTTCCAGGTGTGCGCCCAGAGGCGCTAGACGCTACATGTTGCATTTTTTGTTCCGCCCAACCACTTAAAAAAGCGCGTGCGCACGTGTGCGCATGTTATGTGCCAAAAAATAACATTACAGTCTATGGGGGCGCTGGCGTGCGCACACGCGATTTTTGAGTAAACAATGTCTAGACACTTGTCTAAACCACCACCTACACAAGCAACATTGTTTGTGGGGAGTGTAGATAAAAGAAGGTGTCTGCAATGCCAGACAGACCCCTACTACCAGACTGCATGGAAGACACAGCCTGGAAGACACTCTTACTGCCTTGTAGACACAGCCTAGAAGACACTCAGACTGTCTGGTAGTCACAGCCTGGAAGGACTGCCTGGAAGACACAGTCAAGACAGTAGAAACTTTGGATCCAAGGTACATCACCAAGAATGTGAGTATTCTTAAAGCAAATTACTGCCTGTCCTTTCAAATGTAATATGTACTAATGCTTTTTTTTTTGCAGTATGTCTTCTTCTGGATTACATTATTCCCTATCCCGGCAAGAAATGGCCCAAGCAGAGCCTGATGTGAGTATCTTCCTGCCTTTGGGTAAGTATAGCTGCTGCATCTACAAATGTACCATATTTTTTTTTTCTTTTTCAGACATGATCGTCGGACACGGCGATTGAGGAGTCCGAACAGCTGGAGCAGTCGCAGCCAAGACAAGTCCCGGTGGTGAGACGTAATGTAAGTGTATAGTCTTTGAATGTCTCTTTTATTTTTTTTATTTTTTGTCTCTCTTTTTACTTCTGAAATATATCCAAGATTGTAATGTTTTTTTTTTTTTTTTTCTAGGTTCTACAACGGGACGAAGACATCTATGTGGACAATGAGGCCCTGACCTGCCAGGTCCATGAGCATGTCCCATTGTGGGACAGCCATGATCCGCAGTACAAGGACAATGTGTTGAGCCGGCGGCTATGGAATGAGGTGGCCGCAGTGTTGATGGATGGCTGGGACAGCGCCTCTCCAACCACCAAAAAGGCGTTTAGTAAGTATTTCCATTCTCTGTGATGCCGCAGTGACTCTTGTTACTGATGGCATTGTTGTGCTTCCTGCTAGATATATTCTAGCAGGAAACGCAACAGTGTCATCTTGAACAACAGTGACAGCACTGTGTATTGTATTGCTTTTTTATGCTGCATTGACACTTGTTACTGATGGCACTGTTGTGTTTCCTGCTAGATATATTCTAGCAGGAAATGCAACAGTGTCATCTGGAACAACAGTGACTGCACTGTGTATTGTATTGCTTTTTTATGCTGCATTCACTCTTGTTACTGAGGGCACTGTTGTGTTTCCCACTAGATATATTCTAGCAGGAAACGCAACAGTGTCATCTGGAACAACAGTGACTGCACTGTGTATTGTACTGCTTTGTTATACTGCATTCACTCTTGTTACTGATGGCACTGTTGTTATTCCTGCTAGATATAGTCTAGCAGGAAACCCAACAGTGTCATCTGGATCAACAGTGACTGCACTGTGCATTGTATTGCTTTTTATGCTGCATTCACTCTTGTTACTGATGGCACTGTTGTTATTCCTGCTAGATATAGTCTAGCAGGAAACCCAACAGTGTCATCTGGATCAACAGCGACTGCACTGTGCATTGTATTGCTTTTTTATGCTGCATTGACTGTTTGCCATGTTCACTCAGGTGTGTGTGATGAGACAGATTTTGCATTGCATTGTCTAATTTTTTTTTTTCAACAGTGAACAAAATCCGCACACGTTGGCGCTCGATGAAGGACCGCTTCAACACTGGTGTTCGTGCAGAGGGACAGGTTTGTAGTGGTTCAGCGGCAAGGATCAGAAGAAAATATTGCTATTATCGCGAGTTGGCGTTCCTGAGACCGGTCCTTGCCAGCAGAGCGTAAGTTGTTTTTTTTTAATCAGTGCTTTTCTATTCCACAGCTGATGCTTCTTGTAAATGCATGATAGTAATGTTTTATTTTCTTTCCACAGTACCTAGAGCAGCACCATGCAGCCAGTCCTTGAAGCAGTCCTTCATCGGATGACCTCGGACCCGTCCCAGCCATCCGACAGCCTGGAAACAACTTGCAGGTCAGCAACACGGACAGCTGGTGACCAGGAAGCTGGTCAATCAGGTGTTCCCCTGTCCCAGGTCTCTGCCACTGGTTATGCGGGCACTTTCCGCCAGCGGCAGAGGGCCTCGAACAGGAATGTCTTGCTCGAGTTCATGCACTTGAGCGAGGCCTTTCATGCCAGTATGAAGTCGCTGTCCGACAGAGTGGAAACATGGAACACCACTTCCACTCTGTCAACCTGCGCCTGGATCAGCTGGAAGCCGACCTGTTATGATTTGGTAGCTGAGGAGAGCAGGCAAAAAAGCCAATACACCAGAGAGGTTGGAATCTATTGGATTGCAGTACCCTGACTAACCACCACAACTAAAGGCAGCCATGGAGCGTACCTACGTTGGTCCTAGACACCTCGTCACAGCCTGAGAAGCTAACTTCACCTAAAGATAGAAAGAGGAAAACTATCTGCCCCGGAGCAGATCCCCAAAGAACATAGGAAGCCCCCAAACATGTAATGGCGGTTAGACAAGAGGAAATACAGACACAGACAGAAAATAGTATGAGCAAACGTTGGGGCCCAATCTTCCTAGACAGAAAAAGATAGGAAGGTCACTTACTGCAATCCAAAAAACCCTAAAAAAATACCAACACACTAATTGCAAAAACACCTGAGATCACACGACCTCTACCACCTAAATTAGTTCTCTGGTGTAACAAAACTAAGCCTCAGCCACAGAAAAAACTGGAAAAGGCAAATGAACAAACAACTGGCTGAACTAAACTGAGAGGAGCACAAGCCCCCGGAGGGGACCTGGCAGACTCCCACAGAAGTGCAGGACAAAATGCAAAAAGCAAGCACAAAAAACTAAAAGAAGAAAATGTCTTATCTGTTAGCAGAAGATGCAGGCACGAAACAGCAAGCTTCAAAGTGAACTAGGAACAAAAGTTGAGACCAGAACAATTGATCACCGGCAACCCTGATGGGAGGGAACCTCCCTTATATAAGACCAGTCAGTAACACCTGATCGCCAATCTTCACAATCTTCATTGAATAGTTCAGTACTGTTTGTAACCACCAGAGGGAGCTTCTGCTCAGAATTCATTTCTAGCACATTCACAACACCGACCTCAACAGACCAGCGCACCATTTTTTCAGTAAAATTGAACGGGGCATGGCGGAACACCTTAGTCCTGAGCAACAGCTGAGAGTGTTGCAGGCCTGCAACACTGCTTACTTGCAGGCTATGTAGCAGAATCGGTACGTGCAGCAGTCAGTGGTAGCATTTCCAACTGTGCCACCACTGACTCGCCAATTTTTGAGGGATGTCCAGTCTAGTTAATGTCATTATTGATCCACATTTAAATAACTTCTTTATGACTGTCTTCAGTGTTCCATTGTATATCTAATGCCTTGAAAATTTTGGGTATTATATTGAAAAAGATAATTACAAAAGTGGTTATGGTATGCAGAAAGAGGTTTAGATGCAATAGTATGCAAAGGTTTGGTCCAACATTGGAAGAAGCATTGTTGCCTCCTCTACTGTTTGGACATAGAGTTTGATATATTAGATTAGGAAGGAAGAAGGAGTAAGAATCTTCGGGAGAGTCTGGCAGACTAAGACAGCAGGCTCTCCCCTCCTGCCATAATCGCTTGTGCAGAAAATAACTCTGTATGACATTTATATACTGTACCTCATTACAGAGTTAAATACACACTATGAATATATAGAAATATGTTAGCTAGAGGAAACATGAAAAATATGAATGATTGTGTTAGTTGTATGCAGGTGCCTAATGCCAATTTTGCTACATTATCTACAAATAGAGTCCTAAATAGAGTCCTGTAATATACTATATATATGTTTTAGAATAAATCCTTTTGAACACTAAAGTCTAAGGAAAGTCAACCAGTTTTAACCTCATTTAATGAGATTGGATCCAGGCATAAAACATTCAATCAGAGTGACACCACATAAATGTTATAAAAGGCAGCACGGTGGCTCAATGGATAGCACTGCAGCCTTGCAGTGCTGGAGTCCTGGGTTCGATTTCCCGCCAAGGACAACATCTGCAAGGAGTTTGTGTTCTCCATGTGTTTGCGTGGGTTTCCTCCAGGTACTCTGGTTTCTTCCCACACTCCAAAAACATACTGATAGTGAATCTAGATTGTGAGACCCATCGGGGACAGCGATGATAATGTGTGCAAACTGTAAAGTGCTGCGGAATATGTTAGCGCTATATAAAAATAAAGATTATTTTTATAAAAGAAGCTAGTGCAGCATACAGATAACTTCTGCTCAGTTATCTTTTGGCTTGCTGGATTACAATGTCACTATTGTTAAATGCTTATTACGTTTTGCATTCTTATAATAATGATATCTTATTTCAAAACTAATCTTCTGGTGTTACAAGGATTCTTTCTGTGAAATTTGGTTAGATTTAAGGATTAGTATTTTTGCTAATCTTTTTAGATGTATCTACTTACAATCGCTTTTCAATGAACATACTTAATCTTTGCATTTTGTGCTTACACTTTGCAGAGCAATCCCGTAGAGACATGCCTTATGGTGATTTATAAAATTCTAAATTATAAGCATAATATTTTCATCATATAAATTGTGGCTCCTGAGAATTAAACTGGGAATTTTCTGAGGGCAATCATATGCCAAATAGGGATGAGCGAGTAGTGAAATATTCGGACTCACTATACTCGTACCGAGTATATCGTAATACTCGGGTATTCGGTACGAGTAGCGAGTCCAATGTTAGTTAACGGAAAATGCGAGTAATTGTTGCTGGACCCTACAAAGCGGTCTGGGGGCTGAGGAAAAGGCTAAAAAATCACCACACAAGACAGCGGTGCTGCCACAAAAAAATTGCCCTGACATTTAAGGCGAGATTACGCCCCCCAGCCACCACACAAGGCAGAGGTGCTGCCACTAAAAAATTGCCCTGACATTTAAGGCGAGATTACGCCCCCCAGCCACCACACAAGACAGTGGTGCTGCCACTAAAAAATTGCCCTGACGTTTAAGGCGAGATAACGATCCCCAGTCACCACACAAGACAGCGGTGCTGGCTGCGTGTCAGCTGTGCTGTACCATGCGTCTTATTCGCTGTGAACACAGCACAGCAACAGCACAAAAAATTGCCCTGCAGGGGTAAATGTGACCCCAAAAATAGCTGGGAAAAGTGTCACTACTCAGTCCCTGACTTTATACTTTCAGCTCTGAAAAGAGCTTTTGGGTTTTACAGAGAATTTCTGGACGATTTGCACAAACAAACACAACTCTGCTAGCAGCTTCTCACTCTCTCCCTACACTATCTGTGTTCTGCATGCAATGTGCAGAAAATGGCGGCGGCAGGGATAATATAGAGCCTATGAGTCATAGGCTATGAATCATGTATGACTCTGGGCGGCCAGCCAATCTTAGTAATGCCACAACCAAGAAGGCTGCGGCATTACTGTGATTGGCAAATGGTGGGCGGGAGACCAAAATAATGCGAGGCGAGTAGTGAAGTACTCGCTATTTTTTGAGTACCGCGAGTACTTCTTTACTTGCCGAGTACCAAATACTCACGATTATACTCGCTCATCCCTAATGCCAAACATCCAAAGTTTGCAACCATCACAAATTTTATAGCGCTAATACATGCCTCTCAACTGTTAAAAAAGAAAAAAGGGGGCAAAATATACAGTGATCTAAATTTTGATCACAGCAAATGTTTGGTCACGCCAGTAACCACACCCCTAGCCATGCCCATTTACCATTTCTTTCTAACTTGACAAGAGGAAATGTCAAAGGGGGCACGACAGCATAATGGCCGTGAGTGACATTCAGCAGACTGCACAGGACAGCAGAGTGTAGACCCAAATCTGGGATTGTATTCTTGTATCCGGGATGGTTGGGACCAATTGATTTATCTTTTATTCAATCATAGTTATAGCAGGATTGATTTTTTAAATAAGCTTCATAAATGCTGCTTTTTTTATCCCACTTGTATTAAATTAAAGTAGGGGATTTTTTTCAGCTTCTAAAAAGGAGTCTAAATTGCCTTATTACAATGATATATGAGCTCTAATACCTGCTAAGCAATTGCCAAAAAAAGTCTGTCATCTGCATGACTAAACAGCAGACCGTCTGCAATCACTCAGACAAAATATTTCCCTGCTTGTGCCAGCATTAGAGCTACAACAAGTAGCAGAGGCAGCAGCAACAACATCTATTGTATATTTAACATGATAGTTCAGAGGTATTTTTCTGCCAGTGGGACAAACAGGGAGACTTCAGCAAACACAGATGGACCATCTGAACAGCCAGGTTCAGTCATATCTAGATGGGACTTTCTTGGGCAGATGCCATGAGCCATCATGGATTTCTGGGTCACCAAATTGGACCAGTGGCAAAAACTAGCTCAGTTTCCTATGGGAGTAGTGTTGTGTTCAATCTCTCATGTCATGTCAAAGAGTGTATTAGGGGCGGCCATTGGATTTGTCACACCAGGCGGACCAGGTTATCGGCTACAAGCATGGAACACCTAACTTTTGTCAAAATTCTTCATGCATGGATCTGTTCAGACTTTCATGAACTGCCGGCTGATCCCAATGATTAATTCGATCATACCATGTGCATGCCTGTCTAACTGTAGTTATACCATTTTGCTGCGGTAATTGATGATGGACCACACTCAACTGGGCATCTACTCCCTTTTCATCATGTCATCTATAGAAATATTAGTATTACTTTCTTCTGTAGGTCAGAAAAAATAAAGCAATAACAAATTTCTGTGGCTTAATATATTTTTTATTAAATTTGTACAATACACTCCTCAAAAAAAATTTGTTTTGTGTCATCAAAGTCAGAGATCCATAAGATTCACAAATTTCCATCAGAGGAGTATTATGATGGCTTTCATTTGTGCCATTCCCTTAAACACTTTTTTTCTTTCATCATGCGGCACAGGATGTTTGCGCCTTCATGACCATGCCAAATTTTGCAATTCTGACCAGTGTCAATTTATGTGGTAATAACTCTGGAACGCTTCAAACAAATTATACTTCATGATAGTGGTTAAATTTCTTCAATATGAAGGTATTGAACCATATAGGAGTACTGTTAGAAAATGGTTAATTACCTTAATTCCTTACAGTAAAGATGTATATCTTTGTACCGTGTTAGCCAGT
>VIAB01049043.1:0-17150 GCA_009801035.1 Oophaga pumilio | reverse complement strand
ATTATACGCCCCCCTAAGGTCAAGCTTGGTAAACCAGCTAGCACTTTTCACTCTGGGTAATAAATCGGAAATCAGGGGTAAAGGATACTGATATTTAACAGTGATCTTATTAAGGAGACGATAGTCAATACATGGCCTCAATGAACCATCCTTTTTGGTAACAAATAAAAAGCTGGCACCTAGAGGTGAAGAGGACGGTCTAATATGACCTTTCTCCAATAACTCTTTGATATAAGATCGCATAGCATCATGCTTTGGTACAGACAAATTGAAGAGCCGAACCTTGGGAAATTTACAACCGGGCACTAACTCAATCGCGCAATCATAACTCCTGTGAGGAGGCAAGGCCGCAGACTTACTCTCACTAAGCACATCAGAAAAATCAGCCAAGACTGGGGACTTGAGACTGGGGAGAGGTAGAAAAAACAGGAGTGTCACCACGAACACATTGACAACCCCAACTGACCATGGACACAGACTTCCAATCCAAAACAGGATTGTGGGTCTGCCACCAAGAAAAACCCAGTACAATAATATCATGTAAATTATGCAACACAAAAAATTTACAATTCTCTTGGTGGTCTGGGGCTACCCACATTATCACCTGGGTCCAAAATTGGGGTTTATTCTCCGCCAAAGGGGTAGAATCAATGCCCAGCAAAGGAATAGGAGTCCGCATGGATACCATGGGAAAACCACAACATTTGGCAAAATCAAAATCCATCAGGTTCAAGGCTGCTCCTGAATCGACAAAAGCCTGAGCAGAAAATGAGGACCAGGAGCAGATCAAGGTAACTGTCAAGAGAAATTTAGGCTGTACATTGCCCAAAACTATTGAGCGTGCAAAACGTCTTCCCCTCCTAGAGTAGACGGAAACAGTATGAGAAGCGTCCTCACAACAGAAGCACAACTTATTACGCTTTCAAAATTCTCAACGCTGAGCCCCAGAAGCAACCCCATCACACTGCATGGGCTCAGAGGTTCGTTCGAAAGGCATCACCACCTCTCGCATATTTCTACGTTCACGTAAACGTCTGTCAATTTGAATGGCTAATGACATAGAGTCGTTGAGACCAGAGGGGTCAGGAAATCCCACCATAACATCTTTTACGGTTTCTGCCAGACCCTTCCGAAAAAGAGCCGCTAGGGCATCATCGTTCCATTTAGTAAGAACTGCCCACTTTCGGAATTTCTGACAATATATCTCTACCGCTTCCTGACCCTGGTTCAATGCCAGCAAGGTTTTCTCAGCTTGATCAATACCATTAGGTTCATCATACAACAACCCCAGAGCCTGAAAAAACACATCAACATTAGCCCAAACAGGATCCCCAGGTGTCAGGGAAAAGGCCCAGTCTTAAGGGTCGCCGCGCAACAGGGAGATGACAATTTTAACCTGCTGCGCTGCGTTCCCCGAGGACTTAGGTTTCAAGGCAAAAAACAACTTACAATTGTTCTTAAAGTTCAAAAATTTGGACCGGTCCCCAGAAAATAAATCAGAAAGAGGGATCTTAGGTTCCACAGCGAGAACTGAATGAGATAGACAGAAATTCCCCGAACTTCAGCAGCAAGCTTCTCAACATGATCAGACAACTGCTTAGTCTCCATTGAAAAAAAAATCCTCCTACGGCCCCCAGCGAAGAAGAGGAAAAAATATATAAAAGATTCTGAAACTTTTTTTTTTTTTACTATTCTTTCCTTCTTTTGAGTACCCTAGAATTTCAGTCAGGCCGGTGATTCTGTTATGATTTGGTAGCTGAGGAGGATAGTTGCCGAAATAGCCTAGGCAACCAGACACCCAGAGAGGTTGGTAACTAGCGGATTGCAGACCCCTAAACTGACAGCACAACTAGAAGCAGACGTGGAACATGCTTACGGTGCCCTAGACGCCTCAACACAGCCGGAGAGATAACTAAGCCTAAAGAGAGAAAGGAGAAAGCTAACTGCCCCGGAGTAGAGCCCCCAACGGAATAGGTAACCCCCAAACATATAATGGCAGTGAGACAAGATGAAATACAAACACAGGCAGAAAATAGTGCAAGCAAATGCTGGGGCCCAAACTGTCTAGATAGAACAGGACAGGCAAGACTATTGTCTGCAATCCAGCAAAACCTCTAAGAAAAACTCCAACACGTCTGATATACAAAAATACTTAGACCACACGATCTCTCCCCCGCTAGATCAGAACTCTGGTGTGACTGGTAGCAAATCAGCAGATACAGAAATAACAGGGAACTGAAAATACAAAACTGTCTCTGGTGTGAACTGGTAGCAAATCAGCAGATACTGAAATAACAAAATACATAAACAGTGGCAAATGAGAAACAGAGTCCAGCGCAGGCCCCCACAAGGGAACCTGGCTGTACAAACTCCAGAAGAGCAGAAAACTAAGATAGACAAAAACAAATGCCACAGAAATAAACAGCAAAACTTATCTGAAAGTTGCAGGACAGAGCAGGAAGCAAGCTGACTTCCAAAAGGGACCAGGAAGCAACAAATCACCGGCAAGGATCATGGGAAGGTTGCTCACTTATATCTGCCCAGTCAGAAACACCTGATTGCCAGTCATCGCCCACAGGTGATGAACTTCTGTTAGCCAAAGCAGCTTCATTACTATCAGCAGCCACCAGGGGGAGCCCCAACTCAGAAGTCAGATCCAGAGTGTTCACAACAATTGTGGCTGTGCCTGTCAGAGATCAGACTGCCCGGACCACTGCCACAGTATTTTGGAAACATTTTGTAAGTCCTTATGAAGCAGATCCTGACAGATCAAGATCCAGCATTTGAGTCAGAGTTATTCCAAGAACTGTGTGCACTCTATGGCTGCAATAAACTTCGCTCAACTGCATACCATCCCCAATGCAATGGACTATGTGAAAGGAAGAATAAAACTTTGATTGACATGTTAAAAAATGTTCCAGCCAAAGAAAGACAAGAATGGCCTGAGTTACTCCAAGAGTTAACTTACCTTTATAACACCATCCACTGCTCCAACGGTTACACTCCATATTACCTGATTTTTGGCCGTCCAGGAAAACTGCCTGCAGACTTTCAGCTAAATGTTCAAGAGGAAGATCACTCTAATTCCCTAACACAGTCAGATTGGGAGGTAGACCACCAAAGACGTCTCCAAGAAGCTAACAAAATTGTGGAAGACCGAATGAAAGCTGTCCGCAAATGCAGGAGGATGATTTCAATGCAAGGGCCAAGGCAAAACCCCTACAAGTAGGAGACAGAGTTTGGGTTAAAAAGAACCACCGCTCCCATAAACTGGATGACCAGTGTCATCACCAGTATCCCGTTCCCAGGGGTGGAAGTGTATAAAATTGTCAGAGAGGACACTCAACAAGAAAAGGTGGTCCATCGTAGCCACTAGCCAGATCAAGATTTGCATACCCCTGGAAGTTCCGGTCCAGCCAGTTTCTAACCCTATTGCACCAGAAGAGATTTCCAGAACCCTCACCAGACCATTTGTTTGGCTTTATGCACCCTGTCTTCAGTTTATGCTGCCAGTAACTCATCCTCCGTTAGAGGATTCTGACATAGTTCCTACATCCACCCAAGAAGAAAGGCAAGTGCCTGCTCTGCAGAGATCCGAACAAGCAACCAAGGGACACTTACCCGCTCATTACCGGGACTAGTTGCTCACTACTTATCTAAATTGGAGAGACTTTGCATGTGTGACTCCAATAGAGACAGATTTGCACTATGTAATAAGAGAGACTCCATGGCTTATGAGAGCCTTATTACAGTTTCTTAGCGCTCCCAAAAACTGCAGGTGCAGAAAGTTTCTTTATGGTCTGCACCTGGGGATGAAGCAAAGAAGTTAAAATGAGTTAGCTGTTACCCCTTTCCCCACTCAGTGGGGGTTGTTCCTGCAAGGACCTACTTCAGGACAAAAAATGGACTCTTTTATTTCATTTACATGTTGTTTGACCTTTGCCTTCAGATGTTGTATAGTTTCAGGTTTCTTCACAGGTATTCAGAAAACCAAGAATATTTTAAGCAATCGTATGAATTGAATATTTATAACTGTATGCTGTTTCATTTTGTTTTATAGATGCGGATGTGTCAGGGACAACACACTTCAAGAAGGGAGACATGTGGTGTCCCACAAAGTGGCCATTTCTATTGGATACCGGATATATAGTGTGTTTTCATATAAATGTTGTGAATTTTTATGTGGACTCTGCATTTTAAATACATTGTGAGACCCGCTGACAGGCAGCACAAAAAGAGTTAATCTTCTCCTACCAGGCTTGATCAGGTGACCCAGCTCTGTTTTAATATGGAGAAGGTTCTGGAAAAACTCCCCAGGGCAGTCAGCCAATGACTGCAGCTCTACAGTCACATAGAAGGGGGAGGAGCTAAGTCCTGGGAGAGAGTTTTAAATTTAAAGTGGCACTTGGTGGTCAGGCATCTTGAGAAGAGGAAGCCATTTTGTAGATGAGGGAATTACCTACCTTCTCCCTGCGGGCTTTGCTTAAAAACAGGACTGACATAAGGGGAGTTAATAGTATTCAAATGAGGGAAGACTACCATTGCACCTCTAGGAGGAAGAATTACCTCAGGGCAGAAACAGAGCACCGTGCTGAAGAAGAAATATTCAGACTTAATAAAAACAGAGGTTACTAAGATCTGCCTGTCTGCAGGTACACAGCAATCATCAACCGTGAGTGTAATCCTATACCTCAGTTTCCTGTTGTTTGTAAATAATAATTTGCCCCATTACCTTCAGTAAAAAGACAACTGTTTTAAATCCTTAAGGCTGCTTCATGACTGGGGCTAAAATGCACCAACTACTAACACCATCATCATCTTCTGCCTAGAGGCAGTTACTGTGCAAACATTGTATTGTGGAGTTTCCTGTGTGTGTGTAATTTGAGAAGGAAAGACTCTTCTCCTGACCGAAAGCTTGGCCACCGTAAGATACATCATACCCTGTCAGGAGTACAACCCTCAGCCATACACCACATGAGAACGCCACATTTGTGCTTCATATATGGATATCCTGGCTGTTAAAGCACTCAGAATCCATAATGCTTGAACGACTGAGTGTCCTCTTATCGTATCTTTTTCTTACCACTGAGTTGGCGAAACCGAACACTGCTGCAGATCAGTTCTATAATGTAATGACATCACAATCCCCATGCACTGTGTGCACATTTATTAGGCAAGTCAGTATTTTGACCACATCATCATTTTTATGAAAATTTTCCAACTCCAAGATGTATAAACTTGAATGTTTATTGGATGAAGCAGACCAGGTTATGAGTATTTGCGTAATTAGAGGGATGCATCCCTACAATGGCAACACCCTTTATTAAGACGTGCAGAATTTTTAGGCAGCTTGTTTTCCTTGGGCACATGGATCAAAAAAGAGATTTACCTGATTCTGAAGAGTCAAAAACTGTTTCATGTCTTAAAGAGGGATACAGCACTCTTGAATTTGCTCAGATTTTGGGGTTGAAGATGGACTCATAATCAACTCCCAAACCTCCTGCCAGTTTTTAAAGGAAGTGGTACAGGGAAAAGTCTGCATCTTTCAAGAAAATCATGCCTCACAATACTTCCTCACATGCATAGAAGTACTCCTCTGCTTTCTGAGCAAGTAAAAACCTTAAATAGTACCTATCCATAAAAACTCCTTTTTTATTATTTTACTATATTACACATTAAAAATGCAAAGCTTTTCTATATATAATTAATTAAAAAATTGCTAAGTAAACACATTTGCATACCATTTGAAGGGCATGCGCGTGGTACGACCATTTAAAGAAATTCGCCCCATCTCCCATCATTCTGAGTAGAGATGAGCGAATCTTTCAAGGTTCAGCTCAGTTTGGATTGGCAAACAGTTCGTTCAACATATCTGAATTCAATGTGAGGCAAAACCAAACGCATAGGCCACACCTTCAGGGGGGCCAAAAAGCTGGCACAACAGCTCAAATTAGGGGCAGACAACAGGAAAAGTGGCATCAATTGACCCAGAGAACAAATAGTATAATTGTGCAGCATAGATGCATGGGACAGAGCCTGGGACAGCATTTCTAACTTCAACGTTGATGAGTAACAGCCAGGTGGATGAGTGCTAGGTGTAGTATGCCTGGTGCTCTGAGAGCCTTGCCAAATTCAGGCAACACACATGAAGGAGACCCAACTTGGAGTCCAAACTTTTACAATAATTATTATTGCCACACACCACTTAAGTGGCATAAATTTCCCCAGAATAGAAATAGTATAATTACACACTGATTTCACAACTTCTGTTTCTGGACAGGCAACTCGACTCCCTTTCTTTGGCAGCCACAAAGCAGTATTATTATTATTTATTATTATAGCACTATTTATTCCATGGCTCTTTACAAGTGAAAAAGCGTATACATAATAAAAACAAGTGCAATAATTTTAGACAATACAAGTTACCAACTGCTACAGGAGGAAAGAGTACCCTGCCCGTGAGGGCTCACAGTCTACAAGGGATGGGTAAGGATACAGTAGGTGAGGGTAGAGATGGTCATGCAGTGGTATGATGGAACGATTTGTACTGTAGGTTGTAGGCTTGTCGGAAGAGGTGGCTCTTCAGGTACCTTTTGAAACTTTCCATGGTAGGCGGCAGTCTGATATGTTGGGATAGAGAGTTCCAGAGTAGAGAGGATGCCCGGGAGAAATCTTGTATGTGATTATAGGAAGAGGAGATAAGAGGGCAGTAGAGAAGGAGATCTTGTGAGGATCGGGAGTTGCGTGCATGTAAGTACCGGGAGACTAGGTCATAGATGTATGGAGGAGACAGAGGGTGGATGGTTTTGTATGCCATAGTTAGGGTTTTAATCTATAGCCTCTGGGTAAAGTGTAGCCAGAGAAAGGATTAACGGAGAGGAAAGGCTTGGGAATAGCGAGGGGACAGGTGGATTAGGCAGGCAGCAGAGATTAGTATAGATTGGAGGGGTGCGAGACAGTTAGAAGGGAGGCCACAAACCCGGAGATTGCAGTAGTCTAGATGGGAGATGATGAGTGCATGGAGTTTTCGCAGATTCTTGATTAAGGAATGTACGGATCCGGAATTATTTTTGAGTTGTAGTTGGCAGGAAGTGGAATGGGCATGGATATCTGTTTTGAAGGCGAGATCAGACTTTAGGGTTACCCCAAGGTAGCAAGCTTACAGGACGCCCTCTCTCTACACCTTATAGATGAGGAACAGAAAGAACACATGCACCAGTGGATGGCAAGCACTGCATAAAGTGGCCTCTTCTCCTCTTCCTCCATCTTAACATCACACACAGAACAGGTTTCAGAGGTGGCACTCCAATTACCCTTGTTTCCCCCATACAACTCTCCAACCGCCCACCTGACTGTGGAGATCCACAAATGGGCGAGTGTGAAGAGCTGTTCACACATTCTATTCCATGGTTATCAGACGTCTGCTCCAAGGATTCACAGACTCAAGAGGAGGAAAGAATCTGCACCAATGCCCACATTTTTTCAATTGGATCCGGGGCCTGATGAAATAGGGTCTGAGCAGAATCTAGACCCTTGTCACCAGAAGTTAAACCCTCGGGTGGAAGTCATCCTGATGAGACTCAGATACCTGTGGATCGCCCGCCAGGGCAGTGGGATACTCGGTACCGGGCTGGTGTCTTAAAGCAATGTGTCATGGCAGCAGTGACCCGGTCTGTGGCCCTGGGCGTCCAATAAAAGGGGAATATTTACAGGGAATGATAGAGTTTGCAGTAAAGTGTGTTTGTGATGCCAACTGTGGTTTCTGGTCAGAGGTGACCAGTGCTGCAGTGCAGTTCCTCTGGGACTGATGATGATGCAGCAGAGTTGATAAAGATTCCCACAGGTGAAGCTATGTCCCAGAGCAGATGCAATGTAAGGGAGATGGTAAAGGTGTAGTATTTACAAGGGATGTAGCAGTGCTGAGTGAGTGTTGCAGGAAGAACTTGAGAGGACACAGTCAGATACAGTTTCCAAATCTTTACTCACAGTTTTGCAAGCAAAGTGTCCAGGGATCAGGTAACAGATGGTGCTGGAGTCGGTCAGCCTGAAAGCAATTTGGAATCTCGTCATTCAGGTGGAATGTGAGGTCTCCTTTCTGGCGCTATTCTCTGAGGTACTTGCTGCTGTAAACTCTGATCAAGTTCCTCTCTCTCTGTGACTTAAGTAGAGCTTCACTCTCATAACAGGCAGCTGTAGCCTGCTTCAGGGATTACTCCTCTCTGGAGTCTCCAGCTCACACGTGCTGCTGTGTGGTCGAGTCTTACTTGGGGCAGAGAACCTGCTGTCTCCTGCCCTCTGGATTCTGCTGCTGGGGCTTTAGTTTACCCGTTCAGCCTCGGACTCTGGGGTCCGGTTTCTGGCACTCAGACCTGGGGGTGAGCTCAGCCTTAGCTCAAGTCCCCCAGCTTGTCTCCAACACGTCTTTCCACAGCTCTCCTCAGACACTGACCAACTAATTCCTCCCCCAGCCAGAATATTCCAGAGAAGCTTTCCTGAAAATCAGGTGTTAGACCTCCCCCTTCTGGTCTGGAGTAGGAAAAGTGTTGTACGCTGTGTGTTACCTGTTAAAGGGATCCTTCCTTGCTTTCAGGCATGACAACACTCCCCCTGGAGGGAGGCAAGGTCACTGTGGCAACCGAACTCCTGCGGTGCAACATTCCCTCCTAGTACAATTCAGTACTCCTGGACTGAGGAAACATAAAAGAAAACATATAACTATTTACAGAATTTTAACAACAAATATAAACTTTTGGCGAAGCCTGAAATGGGGTGTCCTTTTCACCCTACAAAGTACAATATGAGGGACCCATCTCAAACCCTCAACGTAGGCCTTGGGGCGGGCTACAAGGCATGGGTGGTCTCCCCCTTTGAACCAAATCTTCGGCCACGCCAAACGGTTTTTGTTCTGTAGCCATTAATGCTAACTATTTACAAGCATTGTTCTGGTCACTAGGAGTCCAGTGACCCAATCGTCCATTTAATCAAGAAAATATGAATGCTCAAAAGTTCATACAGTAGTCTCTGTAGGCACAAATGCTTAATGGTTGCAGTTGTAAACATTTTTAACTTATTTACATTACTAGTACAGTAGTATTTTAGTACTTATACCTGGCTGGGATCTGACCTCTAGTACTACGGGTTGACTGATGCAGTACAGTTACTGATCTAGCCTGGTCTAGTGTGTGTATTGGTAGGCTGGGCAGTAACCTTCTGCAATTTCTTAGACTCACTGTGGGTCTGACAGATTCACCGCTAGCAGGGGGCATATTTTCGGGTTCCACTGCAGATGTGGCTTCTGTCACTTGAGCTTGCAGATCTTCAAGCTGATCTTGAATCACTTCTCTTTCTGGCACTACTAGTTGGGGAAAGGTTAAGACGGACACGACTATGGCTTGGTTTACTCTTTTCCAAGTCAAAGGGAACTCGCCAAGTACAGTGCAGACCTTTTCTTCCATTTTTTCTACTGACGAAGGAATGTCCTTATCTCCAATCTTTTCCTTTAGTTGGTCAGGGCACGGTTATAGGTAATCCCTTTGCACCGCTGCTGACGTTTCTCCTCCATCTTTGCTGATGAGGCACACCTTGCTGTTATCAAAGTCTGAAGGCATGATGGTATATGGCTCAGCTTCCCACTGATCATCAAGTTTGTGGAGTCGTGTCTTTCTTTTGAGTACCTGTTCTCCAGGTGACAAGGGAACTGCAGGCGCGTGCTGATTGAAGTTTCTTTCTAGCTTCTGTCTTGCTTGAGACAAACTCTTCTCTACGCATTCTTGCATGTTGCGGTACTGTTGCTGCCACTCTGTATCCCAGTCTGCATCTGGTGATGTTATTTCAGGTGTCAGGACTCCCATGTCCAAGTCAATGGGCAATTTGCCAAGTCCTGCTCTCATTAGGTAGGCTGGTGTGCAATTGGTGGAGTTTACAGGGATGTGATTGTAGAGATCTACCAGATCTGGCAACTTTTCTGGCCGCAAGTTCTTTCTTCCAGTAGCAAGGTCTTCAAGAGGTCAATTACCATTTGGTTCATTTTCTCACACATGCCCTTTGTCTGTGGCATTGTCCTGATTTTCTTGCAGCCGTACATGTTACAGAACTCCTGGAACACTTCTGCTTCAAAGGCTGGGCCTTGATCGGTAAGCACTCGTTCACGGTAACCATGCGGTCGACAAAAGTGTTGTTAAAATGCTTTGGCCGCTGTCTTTGCTGTTTGGTCCTTGACAGGCACGACTACCAGGAACCTTGAATAATGGTCAACGATGGTTAGGGCGTAGACATAGCCTGAACGGCTTGGGGTCAGCTTCATGTGGTCCAAGGCTACCAATTCAAGTGGCTGTTTGGTGATTATTGGCTGCAACGGGGTTCGCTGGCTGTTACGATCCTTTCTGCACAAGTTGCATGGTCACACTCTAGGCACCAGTCTTCAATGGCCTTCCTCATACCAACCCAGTAGAATCTCTCGTGAAGTAGGACCTCCAACTTCTTCCATCTGAAGTGTCCTGCTTCATTGTGGTATGCTTCCAGGACCATTGACGCATGTCGCCTTGGGACTACCACCTGTCAGACCAGTTTGTGCGTTCGGGCATTGACACTTCTCCGACATAGCTTTCCTTCGTAGATGAATAGCCTGTCCTTTTCCTTCCACAACTGTTGGGTCTCTTGTGGAGCATCGGGACTGGGACACGAGTCAGCTTGTGTCAGTAGCTCCTTTACCAGGTGGACTGCTGGGTCACTATCCTGTGTCTCGGCCCACTCATAGTGAGGCAATGGGTTTAATGTGGCCTCTTTCGTGATGCAGCACTTGTTTTTCACCCCTTGGGCGCGTTGGGTCGCTATTGGCCGGTGAAAGGCAGGTAACTCGATTTCTTCGAGTGAGTCCAGATCTTCTTCCCCATCTGGTAAGTTGGGCATTCTGGATAGCGCATCAGCATTGGCGTTCTTATGTCCCGCTCAGTACTTGATGGTGAACTCGTAGTTGGACAGCCAGGCCATCCATCGCTGCTCCAGCGCACCTAGCTTTGCGGTTTCCAAGTGAGTCAGCGGATTGTTGTCCGTGAAGATGGTAAACTTTGCCGCAGCTAGGTAGTGTTTGAACCGCTCGGTCACAGCCCAGATGATGGTGAGGAACTCCAGCTTGAAGGAGCAGTAGTTGTCAGGGTTCCTTTCAGAGGGACGAAGTTTCCTGCTGGCGTAGGAGATCACTCTTTCTTTGCCTTTCTGTACCTGTGACAGTACTGCTCCCAGTCCAACGTTGCTGGCATCAGTATAGAGGATGAATGGTTGATCATAGTCTGGGTAGGCCAGAACTTCATCCCCCGTAAGAGCCAACTTCAACCGAGTGAAGGATCTTTCCAGTTTGTCATTCCAATCAAACATAGAGCTCTTCTTCCTGGCCTTCTTGGGCTGGCCCATAAGGAGATTTTGCAGAGGTGCGGCTATTTCAGTGAAGCCCTTGATGAACCTTTGGTAGTAGCTTACCAACCCCAGGAACTGGCATATTTTATGGATGTTGCTGGGCCTCTGCCAGTCCTTGATAACAATGACTTTGTCAGGGTCTGGCGCCACGCCTTCCGCGCTCACTACGTGGCCTAGATACTGTACCTTGGGCTTCAGTAGGTGGCATTTGGACGGCTTCACCTTTAGGCCAAATTTGGACAGGGCTTCGAACACCTTGGCCAGGTGCTCCAAATGTTCCTCGTAGGTCTTGGAGAAGACAATGACGTCATCTAGGTACAACAGAACTGTCTCGAAGTTCATGTGTCCAAGGTAGCACTCTATCAAACTCTGGAATGTTCCTGCCGCGCTGTAAAGCCTGAACTGCATGTAGTTGAATTCTGAGAGCCCATTGGTGTTGCAAAGGCGGTCTTCTCTTTGTCTGCCTCTGCCAAAGGAGCCTGCCAATACCCACTAGTGAGATAGATCTAAGGTAGAGAAATAGTTAGCGGTTCTCAGTGCAGCTAGTGATTCCTCTATCCTAGGTTGCGGATAGGCGTCTTTAATAATAATATTAATAATCTTTATTTTTATATAGCGCTAACATATTCCGCAGCACTTTACAGTTTGAACACATTATCGTCACTGTCCCCGAAGGAGCTCACAATCTAGATTCCCTATCTGTATGTTTTTGGAATGTGGGAGGAAACCGGAGTACCCGGAGGAAACCAACGCAAACACGGGGAGAACATACAAACTCCTTGCAGATGTTGTCCTTGGTGGGATTCGAACCTAGGACTCCAGCGCTGCAAGGCTGTAGTGCTATCCACTGAGCCACCTTGCTGTCTTTGTGGGTAATGCTGTTAAGCTTTCTGTAGTCAACACACATCCTCATTGTACCATCTTTCTTTCTAACGAGGACTAACGGAGCTGCCCAAGGGGTACAACTGTCTCTGATCACCCCAGCTTCCTTCTTGTAACATACCGTTGGCACATTGTTAGTGATTTGGGGCTACAGGCCGGTACCTTTCTTTAATGGGCAAATGATTTCCAGTGGGGATATGATGTTGGACCCCTTTTGCCTGCCCAAAGTCTAAAGGGTGTTTGCTGAATACCCATTCAAACTCTTGAACTACTCGGTAAACCCCAGTCTTTTGGTGTGGAAGGGTGGATTTAGAGCCTACATGCAGCTGCTGACACCAATCCTCCAGCTGTTTTGCATAGCCATTGTCCTCCGCCTGGTCGGATGAGACCAAGGGTTCTGCCGTCTGAATTGCGTTGTTACTGACAATGAACAGCTTAGCAACGGTGGTATACTGAGGTAGTGTGGCCTCTTCCTCCCCACAATTTAAGATGCGTACTGGCACCCTCCCCTTGCGGACATTAACTACCCCTCTGGCTGGCAGGATAGTGGGCTTACTATCGGAGAACACTGGTTCTAGAAAAGGCTTGGTAATCTCTTCCCCTGATGCCTATGGCTGCCTGACACCAAATTAATATTTCACTCCTTGGGGGTATTTCAATAGGGAATGAATCACTCACTCTGACACTGCCGACTTCTCTTCCAGATAGCTCTACCTGCTGTCTTTGCATCAGGGCCTTGATCTCCTTTTGCAGGACCTGTTGTTCACTGGAACCAGCAGTTTTGACTACCTGTTGCAACATAACAATAGCCTCGGTAAGACAATTTTCTATCACATTAGTACCTAAGTTCATCACTGGGTTACATTCTCGTCGATCAATGTCTACAATTATCATACCTTGGGCATTTAATTCTACTCGTCCCACCTTAATGGTCACCTCCTTATACCCCTTCTGTGGCAAAGGCTGACCATTGCTGGCGACTACTGTCAGCTCATCATCTGGGCCACGAGTAAGATCAGAGTCAGCTCAATACCGTTTGTAAAGAATATATGGTATAGTTGTCACCTGAGAGTCGGTGTCCAGTAAAGCATTCATTTGGATGCCATCAATCACAACTGGGAGGATCGGTCATCCTCCGACGTACTTGGCTCGTCAGTTTCTTGGGCCAGATCGTCCTACTCTTGGGGGTTGGCCCTCTGCCCCAGGGGTCGCTCGTTTAAATGACAGAACCTTGCGATGTGCCCTGCTTTGCTGCAGAGGCGGCAAATGGGACATCCGTCTTGGTCGTAGCGATCGTTGTCTCTCCCTCTGATTGGTGGGATCCTCTTCTTCTGTCGCCAAGGAACGTCATCTGGACTGGAGGCCAACTCTATCCTTTCCTTTTGGGGCACTTGCAAGGACTGCATGGTTTTGGCTAGTGCAGCCACACTTTTGGTCAGCTCCTGAACCTGCAGATGTAGCTCTGCAGATGGATCATTATCCAGGGTCTGTGCGTCAGCCTCAGCAGGGGCCTGAGGGAAGGATGCCGCTTCCTGATGGTATGTAATTGCTGGGCACCTAGGGGGCACTGGACGGCTGACATTTGGTTCGTGTAACGCCCAGATAGCCCTGTCTTTAAAGTCTGCAAAGCTCAGGTCAGAGTTTTGTAGGGCCATGATGCGCAGGTGTGACCTGTGGGTGCTGGACAGGAGTCCCTCAACAAACTGCTCCTTTAACAATCTGTCTCCATTCTGCACACTGTCTGGGTCAATCTGCTTTATGGCCCGCAGTGCCTCCAGAAGGTTAAGAGCATAGTTCCGTATACTGTCCTGCACCCTTTGTTTGCACCCAAAGAACCTCATTTTTATTTCTGCTGCAGTGCGGGTGTCAAATGTGCTCTTCAGCTTAGCCAGAATTTGCTTAACAGTCTCTTTATCAGTGTTCTGCCAGGATTTTACTTCTCTTTGAGCTGCACCAGTTAACTGTCCAATGAGAATGCTTACTTTTTGGCTTTCAGACAGAGGGTACACATCAAATAAACAGCACAATCTCTCCCTGAAATCGCTCAGGGTATATGGCTCCCCTGAGTATTGTGGTAGCCAGGCCGCTCCCGGTATATATGGCATTGAGAGCGGCATTATAGGGACTGCTGCGGCGGTCGCCTGATCTTGCTGCGCTCTGGGGGCTGTGGCTGCGCCGGCCACTGGATCCTGTTGTGCTATGGGGGCAGCGGCTGCACCTGCCTCTGAATATTGCGGCGCTATGGGGGCTGAGGCTGCGTCCACCGCTATATCTTCTCCTACGGTAGACATCCTCTTCCCCCTAGTTAATCTTAGCTAGGCTCTGTGTTTCCACTGGCTTACCAGGCTGTTGCTCTGCCGGCGTAATGAACGGTGCATGCTGGAATTCCAGGCTTCAGCATCCTGTGCTCTGCAAGCTGACCGCAAAGCGCGTGCAGCACTTCACTTTTTAGTGCTCTCACTCTGGCTCCGCCTACGACGGCATGCCTCTCTTCTCCCTGCACGCCTCGTGGCGTTGTAATGGCGGCAATCACACAACACTTTCAGCAAAGTCTCTGTCACAATAGACAGTTCAAAATAGGCACACAGGACCCGGTGATACGGGCTTCTCATCCTGTTCATGCCAAGTTGGATTGCCCACCAGGGCAGTGGGATACTCGGTACCGGGCCAGTGTCTTAAAGGGATGTGTCACGGCAGCAGTGACCCAGTCCGTGGCCCTGGGCGTTCAATAAAAGGGGAATATTTACAGGGGATGATGACCTGTGGTTTCTGGTCAGAGGTGACCAGCGCTGCAGTGCAGATCCTCTGGGACTGATGATGATGCAGCAGAGTTGATAAAGCTTCCCACAGGTGAAGCTATGTCCCAGAGCAGATGCAATGTAAGGGAGATGGTAAAGGTGTAGTATTTAGCAAGGGATGTAGCAGTGCTGAGTGAGTGTTGCAGGAAGAACTTGAGAGGACACAGTCATATGCAGTTTCCAAATCTTTACTCACAGTTTTGCAGGCAAAGTGTCCAGGGATCAGGTTACAGATGGTGCTTGAGTTGGTCAGCCTGAAAGCAATTTGGAATCTCCTCATTCAGGAGGGATGTGAGGTCTCCTTTCTAGCACTATTCTCTGAGGTACTTGCTGCTGTAAACTCTGTTCAAGTTCCTCTCTCTATGTTCCTCTCTATATGTGACTTAAGTAGAGCTTCACTCTCAAAACAGGCAGCTGTAGCCTGCTTCAGGGATAGCTCCTCTCTGGAGTGTCTGGCTCACACGTGCTGCTGTGTGGTCGAGTCTTAGTTGGGGCAGAGAACCTGCTGTCTCCTGCCCTCTGGATTCTGCTGCTGGGGCTTTAGTTTACCCACTCAGCCTTGGACTCCGGGGTCTGGTTTCTGGCGCTCAGACCTGGGGGTGAGCTCAGCCTTAGCTCAAGTCCGCCAGCTTGTCTCCAACACGTCTTTCCTCAGCTCTCCTCAGACACTGACCAACTAACTCCTCCCCCAGCCAGAATATTCCAGAGAAGCTCTCCTGAAAATCAGGTGTTAGAGCTCCCCTTCTGGTCTGGAGTAGGAAAAGTGTTGTATGCTGTGTGTTACCTGTTAAAGGAATCCTTCCTTGCTTTCAGGCATGACATCACTCCCTCTGGAGGAAGGCAAGGTCAATGTGGTAACCGAACTCCTGTGGTGCCACACCTGAGGCGCACACAGACTGTACTGTGCAGTCAGGGAAGGAAGAGGAGGAGGGTGACTCAGTGAGAGGAATAGGAGAAAAGAGAAAATGACCAAACCAGGGAAGAAGAGAATGACCCAAACCAGGGGAAGAGTCCTGAGATAATTTGCATATTCCCAGTGCATTCTGGGATCAGTGAAGAGTCTATGCAGTCTCAACACTCGAATGTGGCCATTGCAGCTGAGAGGAGGACATCGGTAAACCAAGCGATTATCGGTGCGCAAATTCACCACTTTCAGATCTTAATAACAATAAGAACATGGAAGAGGCCAGGACCCATTTGGTGAGCTGCATTTCTTACTACTAGAGTTGAGAGAAACAGGTCATTCATTTTCAAAAATCGCCGACTTTCGCCAAAGTCGGGTTTCATGAAACGAAACCCGACCGTGGCGCAAGGTCGGTCACGTGTTCGGCGACCATTTTGCCGAAGTCGGTTTTCCCCTACTACTTTAATGGCCTTTTCTCGGCCAATGATCAAGGACGCAGGCTGTGGGCAACGCGATGACATGGGCAGCGGCCAGCACCATTTTACAGAAGGGCATTGCAGTGATTGGCTGGCTTTGTGTGGCATCACAGTGCATATAAAATCCCTCAGCACTGACCGCCATTTTACTTCTGCCGATCTCAGTGTTGGGACAGGTTGCTGCTGCTGCTTCTCTGCAGGGAGAGCGTTAGGCAGGGCCTAAAAATAAAAATTTCCTTGTGCTGATAGCGATTAGCTCTACAGTTACTGTGCAGTGACAGGGGAGGATTTTGGTGTGTGCAGCAACGCTGGTTCTTAGGCTGCCTGCCAGTGACAGTGTGGAAATTGCTTGTGTGGAGCAGCAGAGCTGATTAGTAGGCTGCCTGCCAGTGATAAGTGGGAAATTTATTTGGTGGAGCAGCAGAGCTGATTACTAGGCTGCCTGACAGGGACAGTGTAGAAATTGCTTGTGTGGAGCAGCAGATCTGATTAATAGGCTGCCTGCCAGTGATAAGGGGGAAATTTCTTTCAGTTATGGAGTGTTCATTTTTTCCCATACCGTATAGAGCTGTATGCTCCTCACAGTACCGTGTACCGGCTGGTATCACGGACAAATACATGCATCTACAAATACATATGTGTGTGACTCCGGAAATATATACAGAGATTTACAATTCC
>VIAB01049037.1:0-10561 GCA_009801035.1 Oophaga pumilio | reverse complement strand
GGACATCTGTATAGAGATCTGTATGATTGTCTGTAGCTGATCTGTCTGGTGGTCTGTAGATGATTTGTGTGGTGGTCTTTAGGTCCTCTGTATGATGGTCTACACATTATCTTTATGGTGGTCTGTAGATCATCTTTATGGTGGTCTGTAGGTAACCTTTGTAGTAGTCTCTAGATCATCTGTAGCTAACCTGTGTAGTGGTCTGTAACTCATCTTTATGGTGGTCTGTAGGTAACCTTTCTAGTGGTCTCTAGATCATCTTTATGGTGGTCTATAGGTGATCTGTATGGTGGACTACACATTATCTGTATGGTGGGCTGTAGGTCACCTGTGTGGCGGTCTGTATGCCACTGTGGCGGTCTATAGGTATCATCTGCAGTAGTAGGTAGATCATCTGTATGGTGGTCTGCACATTATGTTTATGGTGGACTGTAGGTCACCAGTGTGGCGGTCTATATGTGACCTTTGTAGTGGTCTGTAGATCATCTGTATGGTCGTCTGTAGGTAACCTATGTAGTGGTTGGTAAATCATGTTTATGGTGGTCCATAGGTAACCTTTCTAGTGGTCCCTAGATCATCTTTATGGTGGTCTGTAGTTGATCTGTATGGTGGTCTACACATTATCTGTATGGTGGTCTGTAGGTCACCTGTGTGTCAGTCTGTAGGTAGCATTTGTACTAGTAGGTAGATCATCTGTATGGTGGTCTGTAGGTAACCTGTGTAGTAGTCTGTAAATCATCTTTATGGTGGTCCATAGGTAACCTTTCTAGTGGTCTCTAGATCATCTTTAAGGTTGTCTGTAGGTGATCTGTATGGTGGTCTACACCAGTGTTTCCCAAACTCCAGTCCTCATGGCCCCCACTGGTCATGGTTTCAGGATTTCCTTTGTATTGCGCAGATTGTGGAAGTATCATCAAGGCATCAGGAATTCTCTCACCTGTGCAACACTATGGAAATCCTGAAAACATGACCTGTGGGGGCTGTGAGGACTGTAGTTTGGGAAACACTTGTCTACACATTATCTGTATGGTGGGCTGTAGGTCACTTGTGTGGTGGTCTGTAAGTCACCTGTGTGGCGGTCTATAGGTAACATTTGTAGTAGTAGGAAGATCATCTGTATGGTGGTCTACACATTTTGTTTATGGTGGTCTGTAGGTCACCAGTGTGGCGGTCTGTGGTCTACAGTGGTCTGTAGATCATCTGTATTGTGGTCCACACATTATGTGTATGGTGGGCTGAAAGTCACCAATCTGTTATCTGTATGTTTGATTTTATCATCTGTATCACATCCGTTTTATATGTCAAAAATATAAAAAAAAAATATTAAAAAATTGAGTTCACAAGACGGGAGATATCACTTTCACGTTCTTTATCATGATTATACCTGTGTATAGATAGGGAACATGGCATGGATAGCATCATCCTTTGCCCCGATATTAATTTGGAGGTGTTGCCGCAACTGTCCAGTGATATAAGACAATGTGCTACATTCGCCACTTCATCACGACTTCATCCAAGGTAACCCAATATTCATAATTTGTAATGGAGGACAAAGGATTTTAAAGTAATCCGCTTGCCTTTCAGTTCAAGCTGAGGCTAGAGTTGATCAGTTTTCTCCACCGGCCATAAATCTGTTGTATGCCAAAATTCCTCTGTGAGCTCTGCCTGGTCTGCGATCCATCAGATAATCTTATTTAATTACCTGTTCACATCAGGGGGGTCTCCTTGCATCAGGGTCATCGGGAGGTCATAACCTTGCTACAGAATTCACTGTCAACTATGCAATTGCTTCTAGATGTCACAATTACGTACGTCTATGACAAAGAACATTATGAAAACATGAGAAGACTGTTGTCAAATGCTGCTTTGTCCTTGAACAGGTCCTGCCATGTTATTCTTTTGTTATTGTATGATTAGTACAGTATATATACCAGACACCTAACAAAAATCTCCTCAATGTCTCCAGCTTTCACCATGTCTTCAGTGACTGGATTCATCTTGATGCTCACCTTCAGCTACCTGAGCTCTTCAGTAGTACCGGAGTACTACTCGGACCCCATAGTACTGGAACATGGCACATATGAGGGAAGAATACATGGTGAGTAACCAATGTGCAGGTAGACTTCCTGAACCATGGTGAGTAACCAATGTGCAAGTAGACTCCCTGAACCATGGTGAGCAACCAATGTGCAGGTAGACTCCCTGGACCATGGTGAGTAACCAATGTGCAAGTAGACTCCCTGGACCATGGTGAGCAACCAATGTGCAGGTAGACTCCCTGGACCATGATGAGTAACCAATGTGCAGGTAGACTCGTTGGACCATGGTGATAAACAATGTGCAGGTAGACTTGTTGGACCATGGTGAGTAAACAATGTGCAGGTAGACTCCCTGGACCATGGTGAGTAAACAATGTGCAGGTAGACTCCCTGGACCATGGTGAGTAAACAATGTGCAGGTAGACTTGTTGGACCATGGTGAGTAACCAATGTGCAGGTAGACTCCCTCGACTGTGATGAGTAACCAATGTGCAGGTAGATTCCCCGGACTTCACAGAACATCTAATCCATGGGCGCTAGACCTGGAGATGACCAAATTATGTTTGGCTTAAGGTCTCCATTTAGCTTAAAAAGGATTCCCTTCCTTAGAACTGACTCAGACGTCAGTGATTTTCTCATTCTTAGATGCTTGCATCTTCATCTGTGTTTTTAACAAAGTCATCAGAACAGAGAACTTATGGAGGTTTCTCTAGCTTCTCCTATCAGTCTGTGAAAAATGGTCAAATCTCTTTTCTGCAGATCACTCGGTCAGAGGAAGTACATTGGACATGGAAACTGCCCCATAGACTGTCAGACGTACGAGGACCATCTGTGAAAAACACTGACGTCTGAATGAGCCCTAAGATGCATGTAAGGCTATGTTCACACTAGGTGTTTTGTTCAGCATTTCTTTTCTGCAGCAAAACCTGGCATCAAAAAACTTGCCTCACAAAAGCAGGTTTTGCTTGGTTTATGTTGCATTTTTTGCTGCGTTTTTGGCATTGCTACATTTGTCTCTTGTGCATTCCAATAAAGTTTAGTGCAAAAAAAAATTTTTATTCAACTTCATCAGGTTTAAGCACAAAAAATGCAGCAAAAACTTATACATGCGGTGTTTTTTCTGCGTTTTTTTTTCACCACCCATTAGTTTCAATAGAAGAAAAACGCTGAAACAAGTGACATCATATATAAACCAAGCAAAGGCAAAAAATCCAGAGGACAAAAAATCACGGTGTGTGCACAGGATTTCTGAAATCTCATAGACTTTGCTGCTACCGTAAAACGCGGCTGAAAATTAGCATTAAAGAATGCTGAAAAAACTCTGAGTGTGAACATAGCCTTAGAGTTCTGTGACAATAACCCCTTCACTGCCATTGATGTACATGTATGTCAGGTAGTGCCCACATCTTTCCCCGCATCTGTGGAGAAGACGTCTTCACATATGAGAGACCGGGAGCAGATTGTAAGAGTCGTCCAAGATCCCGGCCGAGAGGAGGAAGAAGCTTGTGGATGGTTATAGGAAGCGATGGATTGCAGTTATTTATTCCACAGGGGGCGACCAAATATTAAGATGAGGGTGCCAACAATTTTGACCGGCCCTTTTTTGTGGTTTTATGTGAAATTATGTCCAGTTTGCCTTTTTTTCTAATTTTTTTTGTGTTGCAATAAACAGAAAGGACATAAACCTGAGTATAAGAAAACATGTGGAATTGTGATCATTTTTTGGGAGAAATACTTCATTTTCTGAATCAATTTCAAGGGTGCCAACCCTTTTGGCCATGGCTGTATGTGGTAAAATGTGGTTCAAAACTACAATACATCATCCCTTCTAGAAGAGGGAAAGCAAAATCGCTTCAGTTCTGCAGATTTAACTCTTTCGATGGAGTGTGATAGTGATAGTGATAGGGGGTCTGTCATTCCATTGGCACCAGCAGAATTCAATCGGGTGATGAGTTACTGTGGGAGCTGGGAGCGAGACAGACTCCCTCCCCACTAGAGATGAGTGAATATATTTGGATTCGGTTCTGATTACGATCGGCATCGAATCTTGTTTTTTGCAATATTCGTTGAACACAGCCGAACGTCATTAGAGTCAATCAGAGTAGAAATCACTGAATATGTTCGGAACCGATCATAAGACAAACATTCGGCACAAATAGTGTTTGAATTTGGCCTGAATATGTCAAAATCAGATTCGGGACCAAAATCCGAACAAATTTACTCATGTCTACTCCTAACAGGTAGTCATGGGCGTGAGGCGAATGGGATACCCTACAAGGTACGACTGACAGACATGACTCGCACGAGTATTACCATGTCAACTGTTGCCCTGTAATGGGGTTACAATATTTGCAAAAAGGTCATTTAATTTTACAGAGAACACAAGATAAAAAAATAATTTTCCAGTATGAAAAATGGGGAATGATGGCATCCACAAATGTGGCGTCCCAATGGTGGCATCCACAAATGTGGCGTCCACTATGATTGAGTCCACGCTCATGACAGTCACAATGGTGGCGTCCACAGTGATGGAGTCCATACTCATGACATTCACAATGGTGGCATCCAAAATGATTGAGTCCACACTCATGACATTCACAATGGTGGCGTCCACAATGATGGAGTCCCCACTCAAGGCATTCACAATGGTGGCGTCCACAATGATGGAGTCCACACTCATGACATTCACAATGGTGGCGTCCACAGTAATGGAGTCCATACTCATGGCGTACACTGTGGTTGCGTCCACAATGATGGAGTCCCCACTCAAGGCATTCACAATGGTGGCGTCCACAATGATGGAGTCCACACTCATGACATTCACAATGGTGGCATCCAGAGTGATGGAGTCCACACTCATGACATTCACAATGGTGGCGTACACAATGATGGAGTCTACACTCAAGACATTTACAATGGTGGCGTCCACAATGATGGGGTCCCCACTCATGACATTCACAATGCTGGCGTCCACAATGATGGAGTCCATACTCATGACATTCACAATGGTGGCGTCCACAGTGATGGAGTCCACACTCATGACATTCACAATGGTGGCGTCCACAATGATAGAGTCCACACTCATGACATTCACAATGGTGGCGTCCACAGTAATGGAGTCCATATTCATGGCGTACACAGTGGTTGCGTCCACAATGATGGAGTCCACACTCATGACATTCACAATGGTGGCGTCCACAACGATGGAGTCCACACTCTTGACATTCACAATGGTGGCGTCCAAAATGGTAATGTCCCCAATGATGGCATCCACACACACAGTGATCACATTTCTCATATGGATGTTTGTAAATAAAATATTGCTGTTTTGCAATCATCATTCCTAAAAAATGAGATAAAAAGAAATTACAAAACCTTATGCACAAGAAAATACTAACGGCCCCCAAAACAAGTATTATAAACTTATAGCAATTGTAACATAGAAGTAGGGGACACCATTTAAAAATCAGTAAAACCTTTTTCTGGGGGGCATGTTTTCTGTCTAATATTAGGGAAAATGATCTCTATCTAGGTGGCTCCTGCGGGATGGGACGCTCACAGCAGATCCTGATTGCCATTTTTTTTGCATGCTGGTTTATCTTGCCCATCTTCTGAATTATTTATTCAGCCATGACCGAAAGTGTTGTCCCCCTTGAAATTGCTCCAGAAAATGAAGTATTTCTCCCAAAAAAATTTTGCCAACACACGTGTTCTGTTATACGCAGATTTATTTCTTTTGTGTACATTGGAACAACACAAAAAACAGAGAAAAAAAGGCAAATTGGACATAATTTCACACAAAAACCCAAAAATGGGATGGACAAAGTTGTTGGCACCTTTCCAAAAATTGTGGATAACCGACTTTGTTTCAAGCATGTGATGCTCGTTCACACTCATCTGTGGCAAGTAACAGGTGTGGGTAAGATGAAATTCACACCTGAAACAAAGATAAAAAGCTGAGAAGTTGCCTTAATTTTGCATTGTGTGTCTGTATGTGCCACACTAATCATAGAGAACACCGTGAGGACAAGAGAACTGTCTGAGGACTTGAGAAACACATTTGTCAGTAAACAACTTTGTTAAATGTCGCAGTCAAGCATCACATGCTTGAATCACTTGCCAGCAGGGTGGCATGTCATTCTATGCGCCCATTGATGTGCCTGTGATGTGATCGTGGGTTGCTGTGAGAGCCGGGGGGTCTGCTAATGATCCCTGTGCCTGTCATTACAATCCTCCTATGAAAACCAGCATTGATATGAGATAGTGATTTTCACCATACATAGCGGTACGGATGCCCTGCTATGTGCAGCACAAATGATCGGACGATCGCAGCTTCACGTCCCAAAAGGGGACCAACAAAGAGTGAAAAACAAATGTTCTTAAAAATATGAAAAAAAAATTACCCCCATTTTTGCCTCATTAAAAATAAAGCAATTAATAAAAAATAAAAATACACCTTTGATTTCACTGCATTTGTAAACTAATTGAATTGGTAAACGGCGTAATGAGAAAAGCAATCAAGAAAAACACTATATCCACCCGAAAATGGTGTTAATAAAAACATCGGCTCAGGGCCAAAACTTAAGCCCTCACCGGCCCCAGCAAAAAATTTTTTAGTTTTTTTTTTTACAAATTTCTGATTTTTTTTTTTTCACCACTTAATTAAAAAAAAAAGAAGTATACATGTTTGGTATCTGCGCAGTCGTACTGACCCGGGGAGTCATATTATCAGGTCAGATTACCATACAGTGAATATCATAAAAAAGGGGGGGAATTGAGCTTTTATGCAATTTCAACACATTTTTTTTCCCCATTTTCCAGTGTACTACATAGTAAAATGAATGGTGTCATTCAAAAGTGCAACTCGTCCCGTAAAAAAACGAGCCCTGAAAATAAAAAAAAAGTTATGGCTCTGGGAAGAAGGGCAGGAAAAAACGAAAACAAAAAAAATGGAAATTGGTCATGTCATGAAGGAGTTAGAATACAAAACCACAACCCTTACCGACTTACCAGCTATTATATTGTCGCAGTGCTATAACAAGCGCGGCCACAGCCTCCACCGAGGCCACCGTCCCACTCTCACTGTGTCTTGGTTTTCAGAGAATCCGGTGACTTGCCCCCAAGACGTGGACTACCCAACCTGTAATTCCTCCGTGGACATCGCGCCTGACTGTAGGGGAGATAAACACTGCAAAAGGCCAAGGAAATGCTGCTGGTCGGGCTGCACAAAGCGCTGCCTGCTGCCTATACAACGTAAGTACAAGACATGGCAGCCATAAAATAAGTGCCGCCTCACTGGGTGGGGCTTCTTATATCCAGGGTGTAAATTATTGGGCAGAATTTTAGGGATTAACCACAGGAGGCAGCGCTGGTCTGGATTGGTTACTAGTGGGAGCCAGGTGATAAAGACTAGGTTTCATGACAATTTTTAACAGAGCCGGAAGAGGTCAGATTGTATTTACTATTGGTGACCACAGGGGGCAGTATTGGAAGGGTTACCAGTACAAGAGGTGATCGCAAGGAATAATCCGTCATCTACTACGGCAATAATCACTGTCTGTCGTCTCTCTGCAGCTAAACTCAACCCTTGCCCGTATTTCAACCATTCGATATGTGTCCGTGTCAAGCCCCTGCCCTCAGATTGCCACAAAGATAATCAGTGCCAAGGAACGGACCGCTGCTGCTGCTACAACTGCCGGCGACAGTGCACCCCGACAGAGAAAGGTGAGGAGGAACGGATGCTGTAATTCTCACTGCCTGACTAGATGGGCGACATATGTTGAGGGGACAACCGTTATCAGGTTGGTGGAAACACAGTGGGGGAAAAAAGAGGTAAAGAAGAAGAATTGTGATATTCCCATGCTGCTGAGAGTACCTGGACAGAGCGGCATGGAACGGTGTGGGTAAGGTCCATTTGGAGATGGATTGCCCATTTTGCACCCCTATGATCTGGTATGGTGGCAGGCAAGTCTACGCTGGGAGTTGTCATACCATGAGATTATTGACTTAAATGCACTAGATAAGGTCTTCTAATAAGGCTGTTGTGCTATTTTACCAATATCGTCCTTGACGTTAATGAAGTTTTAACCGTCATCTTCGTAACAAATCTAATCCCGGCCCCTTGTACAATGGCTGCCAGATGGGAGCCCTGCAAAGCCCCTACCTGTCGGCATCACTTCTGATGAACAGGCTTCTTGTAGGACTCCCACCACAACCAAGATGTCTCAGTAGGCCTACGAATTAATAGGCACTGGAGGTCCTTGTAGGCAGGAGGCAGTTTGAGGGCTCCCACAGACTCCTCATGACTAGTGATGAGCGAGCACTAACATGCTCGGGTGCTCGTTGTTCGGGTCGAGCAGATTGGAATACTCTGGTACTCGACCCGAGCAACAAGCCCAATGTAAGTCTATGGGAGACCTAAGTATTTTTACTGCGATCCCCCCGGGGGTCTTTTTAGTGTCTAAAAACATCGGAAATCGATGGGAACACTGCTCAAATGACACGGGGACATCATGGGGATCACCCCTGGAAACATTCCTGATGCCTAGTTCACAGCTGTAAACAATGTTGTCTGAGTCTTACGCCATTTTACAGGCGCACAATAAAACTTACAAAAACAATACCAAAATGGATTTTTCTGGGAAATATGTTAAGGAACATCCTTTCCAGGGTAATGATTTGTATATAAGGCAAAATAAATAACCCAAAACAAAAATGCTCCTCCACCGCTTGGGCTATGTTCACACGAAGCGTTTTTGATGCATTTTTCAACTTTAGAATTGATTTCAACCAAGACAAATTAATTTACTGTGAAATGTCATTGTAACATTTTACAACCTTATCTGGCCATGTGGTGTGTGACACATCATCAGACACATCCTGTTTCATTTATGAAGGAGGGACTCTGAAAGTCACAAAGCCTATTTTCATAGGAATAAGAAGAATTCCAGCACAGCACAGTAGAAAACAGGGTGCAAAGTCTCAAGGGCATATACCAAACCTTATAAGTAGAATCAAAAAAGGTTGAAGCAGCCCTCCATGTAACAATTATAAGGTGCTCCTTCTTGGCCCATGTGGCGACGTTGCTGGCCATTTAAGTGTTCTGATTTCATTATCCAGATTATAACTTCATTTCATTTATTATTATCCTTTTTTCATGGTATTTAGGTAAATTTCTTATATCTGGCCATCATGGCTTTTGGAAGTGGAAAATTGTCACATATATCCGGATTTGCCATTGTCTGATTTGGTGCTGATGCTGAATAATTCAGTGTTATTGTATAGCGTGTGTGAATGACATAATGATTTGTTTTGTAACCGCTTATTCATCTTTTTTCTCTGAAGTGTTTCATGGGTCTAATTCTGGTGGAAACAGAGAGTTGGCATATATGTCCAGATTTGCCGTTTTCCAATATGGAGCTGAATAGCTCGATTCTACTATAGAGCATGCGCGGATGATGTAGTACCTTAACCTGCAATAGTGCCGTCCAGCGCGTGCACATTGGAGCGCTTTCCCTGGACCATGATGGTTTCTTCTGAACATCCGGGCGTGATTGTGCAATACCGGAAGTGATCATTGATTTCTTTTTTCTTGACATGCGCGTTGTATATGCTAGGACGCCGGTTTTCGGCGCAGTGTTATGAATTGATGGGGTGAGTCTTGCGCTATAATAGTACACAGCTGGCATTTAATGATCAATTATGTTTGTTTATACACTTATTATACTGTATATCAACTATGGAATTTTTTCGCACGATATCACTTTACACGGTCATATTCTGATATGTCAAATTGTATCTCGTGATTGTATCACTTTCACAAGATCACAGATAAGGACATTGTTGTTAACGATTATATTAGTTTGGTTTCCTTAAATGCCCTGCACATGCACTTATGTGACTGCTTGAGAAACGTCTGCATCTAGGACCGAAACGTCGCCACATGGGCCGATAAAGAGCACCTTATAATTGCTACATGGAGGGCTGTCCCAACCTTTTTTTTATTCTATTTTTATAGGGCCATCGGGCGGCCTTTACTATTCTTAGAGAGACATCAGCCGGCTATGCTTTGTTGTTCCCATTATTAAACAGTGTGTCTCCTATACTGTTATTGTATATGCAGTGAGTGGCAAGGCTGCCCAACATGTGGACACACCCAAATAACCAATTGAACAGATGTACTGTATGGCCACATGAAACCAAACTTCTCATTATTAACTATTTGGTACTCCCATACTGTTTGACTATGCAGTGAATTGCAGTGTTGAGGCTGAAAAACCTGCAGTGCAGAATCTCAGTGTTGACGATGAAGACCCAAAAGTGGAGAATTGCATTGTTGAAGCAGCTGACCAACCCCTACAGTTCCCTTTATTAGGAACTGGGTCTCCATTCTGTTTGGCTATGTAGTGAATGCAAGGCCTGACCCAAATTTGCATCCACCCCAATCCCCCTTGGAAGAAACGTGGAGGAGGGCCTCAAAAAAATGTTCCCATTAGAAAGGGGCAGGTCTCCTATACTTGTAA
>VIAB01049032.1:1688-17155 GCA_009801035.1 Oophaga pumilio | reverse complement strand
AAGTTTCTCTCCACAAAAAAGTATAAAATCAAGATTCACTCTTTGAATCACTAAAAATCCTTATATACTAGTTATATTCAGAAGTCTGTATTTAACTAGAACTCCTTATACATTTACTGGGTCCTTAAAAGTTTCTCCCCAACAAAAAAGATCAAGATTCGCTCTTTAATTCACTAAAACAACACAGACTAATCAAATCCACTGGATAAAATATCAATAGAGACGAATAAATCACTTTGATTGAAATTCACAAATCCAGCAGCTCAGATTTCCCAGCCTGATCAAAGTCCAGCCAGATCAAATCCCAGGGAGACGGATTAAATGATAGGGGGTGTGACGACCTGTCAGATTTGAGTTTGACGAAAGGTATGGTGCCTATACTACTCAGCTGCAACGGCCAAAACCCAGTGCTCTTGGAGCTCGCGGAAACTCTTCACTTATCCCAGAATGAACTGGGAATATGCAAATGATCTCCTCAGGACTTCTCCCCTGGTTTACCGATGTCCTCCTTTCAGCTGCAACGGCCAAAACCCAGTGTTCTTGGAGCTCGCGGAGATGCTTCACTTATCCCAGAATGAACTGGGAATATGCATATGATCTCCTCAGGACTCCTCCCCTGATTTACCAATGTCCTCCTTTCAGCTGCAACGGCCTGCATCAAATTCAAACGCATTCCAAAAAGGCTTTGAACCGATGAGGAGAGCCATAAGATCAAATACTTAATTAACCTCAAGACATAAGAGATTGAGAGGAACTACCCATAAAGTGCGTTATTTCACTTTATATAAGCTTGCTCAGATTCAAGTGTGACACTAAAGATGGTTGCCATTTCATGTTTCACCACACACCAAGTGCTCCATGTGCTAGTATCCAAGATGACACCCAATCTGATGACCTCATAGATCTGCCCATGATGATGCCCATTGCCCAACCCACTAACCAAAGGAATACATGTGATCACTTCCAATTTAGAGCTGACCGAGCCCCTTACAGGGGATATATGAACCTATATTTGAGTCAATAAAGCTCTCTCTCTCTCTCTCTTGCCCTCTTGGAGCTGTGCCATAGATTGATCAAAGAGAGGTTACATCTGACTGTGTCTCTGGTGTGATTTCTTTAGTGCGCACTGATCAATATCCATTGGGCCAGGAGCAGGCAACTAGTGAACATTTCTTATTGTTCAACCTAACATTTTGGCTGCCCAATGTGGGGCCAGCAGAGGAAGAAGCCCTAAACCCTGATGACCGGCAAATGGAACGGCAGGATGCGCTGAATGCCCCGAACCAGGAGACTGATCACCTTCTTATCAGAACACGGTAAGTCTGCTGATTTTTATAATCTGTAGTCTTTGCCTGTGTCCTTCGGGGTATCCTGTGCAGATTGCCTGACTGTGTCCGGTTTTCGTGGTATCTGTAAGACGGCAGAAGGGTCTCCGCTGCTGGCCATTTAATTGCAAGAACCGTCGGTTTCCTGCTGCCTGTTATGTGTTGTGTTGAGGGGAGATGACTGGCTGGTAGGAGAGTAAGTGGGTTTTTCAGCAGTGTTTTAAAAAAAAAAAAGATAGTTTGTGGTATAGTACACGGGTGTCGCCTGTGGTATGATTTTCAGTTCTGGATAGGAGAAAGTAGGTCTTGAGTGAGTGACTCGACCTGCTAGGGCCACGTGACTTTGAGTGAGTGACTCAGCTCGTGGTCTAGTGAGGAAATTGAGTTTTGCCACGTGACTTTGAGTGAGTGACTCAGCACGTGGCCTAGTGAATAAATTGAGGTTTGCCACGTGGCTTTCAGTGAGTGACTCAGCACGGGGGGGCCTGGTAATTTTGAACAATACGGGGTAATTTTTTTTGGTAAAATTCAGAACACAGAAATCAGACAGGGACACGTGCCAAGGACGAATAGGAGGTGTGTGCTTCAGACTTAGTTCTCTTTAGAATCTCAGGTTTGAGTCATCTCCCCCGTCTTAATGTTTGTTTGGTGTTTGTTATCTTGAGATATATATATATGCAGAAATTAATGCAGTTCTGCCGTATTGGCACTAAGCCAAATTCAGATGGCAACTTAGACCTGTGTACATTAGTCGCAATTCGTAAAAGAAAAAGTCATGTAAAACAATGTATAAAGCTTATGACGTTGTGTGGAATGCCAGAAGGGGGGAGTTTACAGCCCCTGGAGTGGAAGATTGTCTTGAAGGACAGGAAAGGTATCCTAGAAGATAATGGATTGCTGTCTACTGCCAGGGCATGGGAGTCTCTGAAAGTTTGTATAGAGAAAATTGGGTAGAAGAGGAAAGGAGTTAAAAAGGACAGAGATTTGAGTTATGCTTATGTGTATTATATAAATGTATCCTGTGAGCGTCCACTGCCTTATAATGGTGGCACAGGGCCATGTGCTAATAATGATGGCAGCCATTTTGTTGATGAGCCATGTGTTTCTTCTGGCAGCCATTTTGGCGAAGGCAAGTGTGCTTCTTCTGGCAGCCATTTTGGAACGTTGTCCCAGGTCATACAAACTGAGCTATATCATCATGTGACTAACATAACATAGATCTATCTAAATCGAGTGAGGCACAATTCAGGAAGACACACACAACTTCCAGTTATGAAAATCTTAGATTAAGGCTACACACCACACCACCAAATCCTTGTTACCCAGTAATGACCACTAATGGTCAATACTATATTCCTTCAGGAAGTGAACAGGCTTTACCCATGTTCCCTGTTACAATGGGGTCCAGTGGGCCACTGACCCTTTCCCATATCATTTTTGTCATGAATCCATCAATCCTCCCACTTGGATCATCCCCGGCACTGACCTTTTCTACTGTCACTTCCACTGCCAATTTAGCCGCACACTCACATGAGATACCCCAAGCAATGACCTCCCCTCTCAACTCTTCCGCTACAACAGCACTCTCACCCAGTCTACCTAACCCTTTACCCAGTACCTCGCAGGCTCTCTCACAAGCAAGCGCACAGCTGTTTTGGACGTGGCAACTGTATCAAGGGGGGGGCTGAATCTGGCAGGGGGATACCAACATCACAGGAAGCACAAAGGGGAGGGAATGTTGGCAAAGGGTGACATAACAACAATGGAAACGGATGATATTATTAATGCTACTAACTCTCGGTTAGAGCACAACGGAGGTGTGGCTAGAGCTATAGTGGAAGCAGGAGGGGCAACTATTCAAACTGACAGTCGAATCATTGTTGAGTCACATGGTCAGATAGCTGTTGGAGACATAGCGGTGACTAAATTTGGCAATCTTTCGTGTAGAATGATCATACACGCTGTGACCCCTAATTTTGACCCCATTCATCCAGACGTTAGTGCTCAACAACTTCATGCAACAATAGCTCGCATTTTAGAAATATCCGAATATTAGTGAGCAGATTGAGACCTTGACATTTCCCTCTATTGGTGTCGGCATTTTCGGTTTCCCTGTTCATGCATGTGCAAGAGAAATTGCTGGAATTATAATGAACAAGTGTAGCCCCCCAAGCATTTGCTGCCTCTCTGAAATCAGGTTAATTAGTAATGATGGCAGGATTGTTAAAGCTTTTACGACTGCCTGCGTCACCTGGACTTCACCCCATGATATTGGAGCTGCCCAAATAGAGCCCCTCATTCCAGGACTGTTACCTCCTCCTGTTCCTCATACACAAGTGATTACATCTGTTCTCTTCTGTACAGAGCTATGGCCAGAACTAAGCAGACCGCTCGTAAATCCACAGGAGGGAAAGCTCCCCGAAAGAAGCTGGCCACTAAGGCTGCCAGGAAGAGTGCTCCCACCACCGGTGGAATGAAGAAGCCGCACCGTTACTGGCCAGGAACAGTCGCTCTCCGTGAGATCCGCCGTTAACAGAAGTCTACCGAGCTGCTGATCCGTAAGCTTCCCTTCCAGCGCCTGGTGAGGGAGATCGTCCAGGACTTGAAGACCAACTAGCGCATCCAGAGCGCGGCAGTGATGGCCCTGCAGGAGGCCAGCGAGGCTTATCTGGTGGGACTGTTTGAGGACACCAACCTAAACACCTGTCGCTGCAGCATCCTGAGACTTCAATATTCCCTCTTGATTCCGGATAATGTCACTCTTATCAGCTGCACCATCCTCAACTCGTCCATGCTGCTTCCTCTTTCCAGGGGGGATGTGGATGATGATACTGATGCTCTCAGTGAAGATGCCTTTACACACTCAGAGGATCATGACTGTCTCGAACAAATGCAGGAAGAAGCAGCCTCCAAGAAAAACATGTCCGAAGACCCATTCCCACATGCTGACCTGACGTTCTTCACTGATGGTTCCAGATTTGCAGATGAAACAGGAAAGTTCCATACAGGATATGCCGTGGTTACACATGACCACGTCATCTCAGCCGGATCCCTACTACCGCATATGTCTGCACAAGAAGCGGAACATAAGGCTTTGACACTGGCTTGTCAGGAAGCGACAGAGAAGGTGGTCAACATCTACACAGATTCAAGATATGCTTTCGGAGTGGCTCATGATTTCGGCAGTATCTGGGCAGCCAGAGGATACCTAATGTCCAGTGGAACTCCGGTAAAACATGCTGCTACCATACAAGAACTTGTGGCTGCTCTAGATCTACCTTCGGAGGTTGCAGGGATCAAGATCAAAGCTCATGGGAGATTGGATTCTCCAGAAGCAAGGAGGAACTTCTTCGCCGACAAAACAGAAAAAAACTTATGCTGCAGATTCATTTGGGAAAGAGAAAGCAGCGGTGTACATGTCACAAGACACTGAAGAAGGACTTCAAAAGCTCTCTTATGAGGTTTATCCATCTACATCAAAACAAGACACCAGATGATGAAAAGAAGATGAGGCAAGAAGGAGGAGCTAAAAAGGATGAAGACGCAGTCTGGAGGACGAACAAAGAGATCTGTCTACCCCATAATCTGTACCCCTCGGTGACAGAATGGGCACACGGTTTCACTCAGAGGCAAGAATCAGATGAATGACTTGATTTGGAAGACTTATATGGCACCTGGGATCTCTACTGTCACCCAAAAATATTGCAAGTCCTTCCTTGTGTGTGCAACATGCAATCCAGCACCGCCACAGAAAGTTACTCAGAAACATTTGGCTAAACCACTGTAACCCTTCAAGAGAATTCAAATCGATCACATTCAAATGCCAAAAGTAGGGAAGTACAAGTATGTACTGGTAGTGACTGACATGTTCTCAGGATGGCCCGAAGCCTATCCAGTAACCAACATGACTGCCAGAGTGACTGTTAAGAGACTGATGACTGAAGTAGTATGCAGATATGGGGTCCCAGACATGCAGATATGGGGTCCCAGATGTAATTGAGAATGACCAAGGACCCGCATTCACTGCAGCACTGACTAAGGAACTATGGACATTAGTAGGTGCTGATTTAGGTTTACATACTGCATATCACTCTCAGAACAGTGGAAAAAATAGAAAGACTCAATGGCACCTTGAAAAAATAAAATACTGAAAGCCAATCAGGAGGTCCGACTTCTTTGGACAGACATTTTGCCCATTGCCTTATACTCAGTTAGAAACACTCCAACCAAGGGGTTCCACTAAACTCACACCATACGAGATTCTTTTCGGGGGCCTTCAAGGTTGGGTCAATATTTTCCACAACAGCTAGCCTTAGTAAGTGATACTCTTGTAAATTATGTCATTGCCCTTACTAAAGAACTGTCCCTAACACATGTTCGAGTTTTATCATCCATTCCAGATCCAGATTCCAGTGAAGGTACTCATACTTTCCAACCTGGTGACTACGTGCTGGTAAAGAAGTTCATCAGAAAAACATCCCTGGAGTCAAGATTTGAGGGACTCTATCAAGTGCTCCTGACCTCTCCTGCTTCGGTCAAACTTGAAGGAAGACTGACGAAAATACATGCCTCTCACTGCAAGAAGTTCCTGCCTCCATCAGAACCTTCTACATAATGTTGCTTGTTGTGTTAATTTCTTTTCAGAGTTGCTGATGACCTCCTGGATCCATCTCTCACACTATAAACTTGTCAGACAGGTAGGGACAGAGCAAGATCTGACCTGCTTGTCAAAGTCCATCTACAAAGGGAGGTTTTCCACAAGGGAAAACTTGTCTCAAACTGGTGAAGACTCCATATCCCCCCTCCCGGATGAGATGGTCAGATCTAGGATGTGTACATCAGGGTAAGTCACATGTGTATTCTTTGTAACCATGGTGATGGGAGATTGGAGAGTAATGGACCCAGCAGGTGGGTATATACCTCCTGATATACCTATAATTGGTCACACATTATCTGGTGTCTATAGCATCCATATTGTCATGAAGCCTCTGATGTCATAGTGACACTTAACACTGATGAGTTACGGAAGCACAGTAGAATCAAGAAAAGAAGGTTAATAAAGTATTTAGGGGGGACTGTTGAGGAGAGCCATAAGATCAAATATTTAATTAACCTCAAGACATAAGAGATTGAGAGGAACTACCCATAAAGTGTATTATTTCACCTTATATAAGCTTGCTCAGATCCAAGTGTGACACTAAAGATTGCTGCCATTTCCTGTTTCACCACACACCATGTGCTCCATGTGTTGGTATCCAAGATGACGCCCACCCTGATGACCTCATAGATCCTCCCACGATGACGCTCACTCTGACCTCATGGACCCGCCCAGCCTGATGACCTCATAGATCCACCCACGATGACGCCCATTGCCCAACCCATTAACCAAAGGAATACATGTGATCACTTCCAATTTACAGCTGACTGAGCCCCTTACAGGGGATATATGAACCTATGTTTGAGTCAATAAAGCTCTCTCTTTCTCTTGCCCTCTTGGAGCTGTGCCATAGATTGATCAAAGAGAGGTTACATCTGACTGTGTCTCTGATGTGATTTCTTTAGTGCGCACTGATCAATATCCATTGGGCCAGGAGCAGGCAACTTGTGAACATTTCTTATTGTTCAACCTAACAAGCCCACAAAGTTGAGTGCTTCGCTGCCATGTGCCTGATCATGCTGGTGGTGGTCAGGCTGGTAGTTTTGCTAACTCTGCTGATGCGGGCATGGCAGGTGGTGCAAATGGCCTGTTTGGGGTTATTGGTAAAGTCTTTAAAAAACAACCAAACTCGGGAAGACTAAACAGTTGTAATGACAACTTCCGTCGTGTTGGTGTTACGAGGAACTGTTGCCTGCCTTCTGTCTGCAGCCATCACAGTGCTTCTTCCTATCTGTTGTGGTGCTATGCCTCGCTAACCCTGTGTGCTGCTGTCATGACTCTGCATGTCCTCCTGCCAGGTTGGGTCAGTAACTATTTCATCCACCACCTCCTCTTCCACTTCTGCACCCTGGTCCTCCTCCTGACTTTCTGGCAATTGTGTCTCATCATCGTCCACCTCTTGTGACACATTCCCACCGTCGCCTTTGTGTGAACATGGCTGCTCAAATATTTGGGCATCGCTACATGCAATCTCAGTTTGCCCCACTTCAAGTGGACCGGGCGAGAGGCCAGAATCTATAAATGGACAACTGAATAGCTCTTCGGAGTGTCCAAGTGTGGGATCAGTTGTCTGCGGACACTCGGCATGGGAGGTAGAAGGAGGATCAGGATGAGGAATATGCGATCCAGACTCACTGCTACTCAGACTTGACCGTGTGGAAGACAGGATGCTGATGGTGGTGGCAAAGTGACTGTAAGTATTATCCGGCATCCAACCAACTACCTTTTCATGCTGCTCTGGTGTCAAGAGTGGTCTTCTGCCGTTCCCTATGAATTCTGACAGGAATCTATTGCGAGAAGATGTGGATGTTTGTTGTGGCACAATTGCAGCTTGCCCTCTGCCTCTACATGCACCATCACCATCACATCCAGTTCCCCATCTCTGGCTATGCGCCTTTCCCATTTTAAATGTAGTACAATATTTTTAATGTTCAATAAAAAAGCAACAATTTGGATCAAAATTAGATGTGATCCGTGTGCGGGAAAAATGCACTTTCAAATATCTGGAATGTACTTTATTTGTTTAACAAACTGCTTTCACTGTCAATAACTGTGGTAAGATGAAGAAAAAAATGTCTAATGTAGCCGTGAAATGCCACAATTTTTAGCACACAGAGAGATAGGAGTTTGAAACAGATAACACACAGGTCAATATGTGGCCTGGATAATTTTTTTTTAGGTGGAACAAAAGTCTTGCCCGGAGGCACAGACTCTAACGAAACCGGAGCCACAGTTCTCAGGCTCTCTGAAGGGACAATAGGCCGAGGTTCCTCTCACTCCTCAGATGATACTACGGAGCAGGAGAGAGCATCGGCACGAGTGTTCTTCTCCTCAGAGAGAAAATGGAGGGTGAAGTTGAAATGGGAGAACAGGGACCATCTGGCCCGGCGAGAATTTAGCCGCTGGGCTGTCTGCAAATAGATAAGGTTTTTATGGTCGGTGAATACTTGGAAGGGGCAACGGGCCCCCTCCAGGAGATATCTCCACTCAGAAAAGGCCAATTTCATTGCTAGCAACTCAACTATCCCCGATGGAATAATTTTACTCAACCGGTGAGAAGGTCTTGGAGAAAAAGAAGCAAGGATGCTTCCGACCATGAGCATTCTTCTGAAAGAGGACGGCTCCAGCACCGACGGAAGAACCATCCACCTCCATGATAAAGGGTTTATCGACATCTGGGCGATGTAAAATGGGAGCGCTAGCGAAATGTGACTTTACAGACAGAAAGGCTTTGGAGACCTCCTCCGACCATAATTTGGGGTTAGCTCTGTTCTTGGTGAGGGCAACCAGGGGAGCTACCAAAGTTGAGAAGTGGGGAATGAACTGAGGATAGTAATTGATGAACCTCATAAAGAGCTGCACCGCTTTAAGAGAATGGGGTTCTTGCCAGTCCATCACAGCCTATAGCTTGGCAGGATCCATGGCCAATCCCTGGGCCGAGATGATATAGCCCAGGAAAGGCAAGGACTCCTGCTCAAGCACACACTTCTCCAACTTGGCATAGAGGAAGTTTGCACGTAGAAGGTCGAAGACTTTGCAAACATCTCTCCGGTGGGAGTCTATATCTGGAGAGTAGATGAGAATATCATCAGGTATTCTTAGTGGCCGTCTCTGGTGTTAAATGCCATCTTCCACTCGTCCCCCTCATGGATACGTATCAAGTTATAGGCGCCCTGCAGATCTAATTTTGTAAATATCCTTGATCCCCGCAACCTATCAAAGAGTTCAGAGATAAGAGGTAGAGTGTATTTATTTTTGATGGTTATAGCATTGAGACCTCTGTAGAACTCCGTGTTCTTCTTCTGCACAAAGAAGAACCCAGCCCCTGCAGGTGACACTGACTTCCTAATGAATCCTCTTGCCAGATTTTTCTTGATGTACTGAGACATTATCTCCGTCTCTGGGAGAGATAACGGATAGACTCAACCCCGGGGAGGCTCAGCACCAGGCAAGAGATCAATAGGACAGTCATAGGGGCAGTGAGGCGGAAGGGTCTCCACAGCTCTCTTGGAGAATATGTCCGCATATGGCCAATACTGTTTTGGGGAGAGAGGATAGATCTGCGGGCACTGCTGTAGAAGCCACCTGAATGCACTCCCTCTGACATCTACCCTCACAAGACTCACTCCATCCCAATATTCTCCCAGAGGACCACTCAATATGAGGAGAATGGTAGCGTGACTAAGACTTCATCAATACCCTTGGGTATGAGTAATAGGGAGATTATCTCCTGCAGGGCTGGAGACATGGTGAGAATAAGTGGGATAGTCTGGTGTGTGATCTGTGAGGGCAGTGTCGAGCCATTCACCCCTCGGAAGGTCACTGGCTTGGTGATTATTACCAGAGGTATAGCGTGCCGTTGGGCGAAGGCTGAAGACATGAAATTGCCCTCTGCCCCGGAATCCACACAAACCTCTATCGCATGAGTGGATAGCCCTATTGTGAGTGTCCCCTTGAAGGACAATTTGAAAGAAATGCTGCTGTGTCTAGTGAGCCTCCTCCTATGGCCACTAGATGCGGTCATTTCCCATTTGGTGGCAAAATGTCCTGACTGCCGGCAGACATGACAGACCATGGATGTACGAGCGATCCGGGACCTGGATCCCGCTCTAGAAACCTTCATGGCATCTTGAGACTCGGAAGCCTGATCCGGAGATTCCAGTGGTCTGGCGCAGTTAGTAGCCAGCCGAAACCTCTGCCAACATTGGGATCGCTCCAAAAGACAGGTATGAAGATTTTATCCAGCCACTCCAGCTCAGAAGCTAAAGTCCGGAAGTGGATGGCATATTGACTGACCATGGACGAGCCCTGAGTCAATGCCAGCAGTTGGAGCGCTGTATCATGAGTGAATCGCCGTCCCAAGCAGACCTGCTTCAGAATGCTCAAAAACCGCAGAGCCCTCTGCACCACATGATAGTTGTGCTCCCACAGCGGCGTAGCTCACTCCAACGCCCTGTCCGACAGCAGGGAAATAATAAACCCTACTTTAGCCTGCTCTGAGGGGAAATGTGCAGCCAGTATCTCCAGGTGTATCACACACTGGTTCACGAATCCCTTACACGACTTGTTATCACCTGAGAACCTCTCAGGCAGCGGGAGGCGGGATAAGGTCAGAACAGGGGTGGCAGTGGACATACGGGCTGCAGCCTCACTAGCTGCCTGAACAGCTACTGCAGTCACATCCACAGCTGAGGTTGTATGCTTGAGAGTCGACAACCTGTCTTTCAGCTGCTGGATGTACTGTGTAGTCGCTGTTCGTCAGTCATTACTAGACAGACCCTGGCGCTAGTATAATGTTAGGGTTGGCGGAACGCACCAAATGAAATATATATAATAATAAGGTGCTTTCGCAACCCAGGGTCCACTGTGCAGAGATGGAACCTGCTGATAAGCAATGGCGGAGCAAGGCGGCGGTTGAAAGCTGACAACACGTGGGTTAGATGTCACAGTACAGCGGCGTACTCTGTTACTTCACAGAGCCGCCGCAACAAAGTAATAGAGCGCTGTTTCCCATCACAGGACACAGGTGATATGGTGCGAGTGAAGTCTCTAAGCTCAACCCCTAGAACGTGGGGACTAGAGTCTGTCCAGACCCACAATGCGCACGGCGTCACACTAGCGATGTCAGTGGTAGCAAACACAGCTAACTAAAAAACAAGAGCAAAAAGTGTGGCACCACAGGAGTTCGGTTGCCACAGTGATCTTGCCTCCCTCCAGGGGGAGTGATGTCATGCCTGAAAGCAAGGAAGGATCCCAGGTAACACAGCATACAACGCTTTTCTTACTCCAGACCAGAAGGAAGAGCTCTAACACCTGATTTCAGGGGAGCTTTCTCTGGAACATTCTGGCTGGGGGAGAAGTTAGTTAGTTGGTGTCTGGGAAGTGAAGAGGAAAGATGTGCAGAGACAAGCTTGGGGAAGACAGGAGCTATAGCAGAGCTCACCCCCAGGTCTGATCACCAGAAACCGGACCCCGGAGTCCGAGGCTGAGAGGGTAACTAAACTCCCAGCAGCAGAATCCGGAGGGCAGAAGACAGCAGGTCCTCTGTCCCAACTAAGACTCTACTACACAGCAGCACATGTGAGCAGGAAACTCCATAGAAGAGTGATTCCTAAAGCAGGCTACAGTTGCCTGTTATGAGAGTGAAGTTCTACTTAGACAAGAGACAGAGAGAGGAACTTGGACAGAGCTTACAGCAGCAAGTGCCTCAGAGAATAGCACTAGAAAGGAGACCTCACATCCCACCTGAAATAAGGAGATTCCAAATTGCTTTCAGGCCGACCGACTCCAGCACCATCTGTACTCAGTGCCATGGATACTTTGCCTGCAAAACTGTGAGTAAAGCTTTGGAAACTGCATCTGACTGTCCTCTCAAGTTCTTCCTGCAAAACACACTCCACTTTGCTACATCTTTTAGCACCATTACTTTCTACATCATCTCTCTGGCCTGAGACAAGCTTCACCTGTGGGAAGCTATTCCAACTCTGCTGCATCACACCATCAGTCTCAGAGGATCTGCACTGCAGCGCTGGTCACCTCTGAAAAGAAACTACAGGTGGCGTCACGAACAACTTACTACAAACTCTATCATCCCCTGTAAAGAATCCCCTTTTATTGGATGCCCAGGGCCACGGACCGGGTCACTGCTGCAGTGACACATCCCTTTAAGACACCGGCCTGGTACTGAGTATCCCACTGCCCTGGCGGGCGATCCAAAAGCTCAACTGACCACAAAGTAGTTCCAAAAGGTGTGAGCCAGAGCACGTACAGTCAGGGCCAGAAATATTTGGACAGTGACACAATTTTCGCGAGTTGGGCTCTGCATGCCACCACATTGGATTTGAAATGAAACCTCTACAACAGAATTCAAGTGCAGATTGTAACGTTTAATTTGAAGGGTTGAACAAAAATATGTGTTAGAAAATGTAGGAATTGTACACATTTCTTTACAAACATTCCACATTTTAGGAGGTCAAAAGTAATTGGACAAATAAACATAACCCAAACAAAATATTTTTATTTTCAAAATTTTGTGGCGAATCCTTTGGAGGCAATCACTGCCTTAAGTCTGGAACCCATGGACATCACCAAACGCTGGGTTTCCTCCTTCTTAATGCTTTGCCAGGCCTTTACAGCCGCAGCCTTCAGGTCTTGCTTGTTTGTGGGTCTTTCCCTCTTAAGTCTGGATTTGAGCAAGTGAAATGCATGCTCAATTGGGTTAAGATCTGGTGATTGACTTGGCCATTGAAGAATGTTCCACTTTTTTGCACTCATGAACTCCTGTGTAGCTTTGGCTGTATGCTTGGGGTCATTATCCATCTGTACTATGAAGCGCCGTCCAATCAAGTTTGCAGCATTTGGCTGAATCTGGGCTGAAAGTATATCCCGGTACACTTCAGAATTCATCCGGCTACTCTTGTCTGCTGTTATGTCATCAATAAACACAAGTGACCCAGTGCCATTGAAAGCCATGCATGGCCATGCCATCACGTTGCCTCCACCATGTTTTACAGAGGATGTGGTGTGCCTTGGATCATGTGCCGTTCCCTTTCTTCTCCAAACTTTTGGCTTCCCATCATTCTGGTACAGGTTGATCTTTGTCTCATCTGTCCATAGAATACTTTTCCAGAACTGAGCTGGCTTCTGGAGGTGTTTTTCAGCAAATTTAACTCTGGCCTGTCTATTTTTGGAATTGATGAATGGTTTGCATCTAGATGTGAACCCTTTGTATTTACTTTCATGGAGTCTTCTCTTTACTGTTGACTTAGAGACAGATACACCTACTTCACTGAGAGTGTTCTGGACTTCAGTTGATGTTGTGAACGGGTTCTTCTTCACCAAAGAAAGTATGCGGCGATCATCCACCACTGTTGTCTTCCGTGGGCTCACAGGTCTTTTTGGATTGATGAGTTCACCAGTGCTTTCTTTCTTTCTCAGGATGTACCAAATTGTAGATTTTGCCACTTCTAATGTTGTAGCAATTTCTTGGATGGGTTTTTTTCTGTTCTTGCAGCTTAAGGATGGCTTGTTTCACCTGCATGGAGAGCTCCTGTGACCACATGTTTCCTTCACAGCAAAACCTTCCAAATGCACCACACCTCAAATCAACTCCGGCCCTTTCATCTGCTTAATTGAGAATGACATAACAAAGGGATTGCCCACACCTGTCCATGAAATAGCCTTGGAGTCATTTGTCCAATTACTTTTGGTCCCTTTAAAAACAGGGTGGCACATGTTAAGGAGCTGAAACTCCTAAACCCTTCATCCAATTTTAATGTGGATACCCTCAAATGAAAGCTGAAAGTCTGAACTTCAACTGCATCTGATTTGTTTTGTTTCAAATTCATTGTGGTAATGTCTAGAACCAAAATTAGATAAATGTTGTCTCTGTCCAAATATTTATGGACCTAACTGTAGATTAACTGTGCCCTGTAAACAGCCCGTGCTAAGCAGCACACGTGGTCGAGACAGGCGCTAGGTAAAACTGAGTAAAAACCTGCCTAAGGAACACTAGACGGCAGGTTCTCGGCCCAAATAACCGTGCATACACATAGTGGTGGCGTATCCACTCGCTCACACACCACATGGTTCATACTAGCATGTGGCCGTGCGATCCTTTTATAACTGCAGCCTTCCAGGACCTTGCTGATGGCCCAATCCAAACTGCTTGAGGACCTGAGCATGTGACCTCCGACCACCAATGAGCTGTCATCTCAAGGGCATGCTCAGATGGAGAAAAGTAGGACTTAGTCCCTGAAACGTCTGCTGGTTGCTATAGCTAAAACCTGGGGTGGCAGCAGCAACCAAACGCATAGCATTAGCCTGAGCAAGACCCTGGGACTGACGTCTCTGCTGAGCAGGATACTCTGTGGCTGAAGAAGAATGGGGTACCGCAGAGGATATGACTTGAGATTCCCCCTGCGCAGCGGCGGGATCTTGTCGTCTAACAATGTAGGCCTGAAGATTGACTATTTGTAGAGCACAGATACACCAGGCATCTGACGGAGATAACCGACTGTTCAATATGTGGCCTGAAGCTTTTTTTATCCCAAAATATTGTATACACCTAGGGTAGCAGACAGCCAAAAAAGTGTAATATAGGCCTGAAAAGCAACTATTTGTACAGCACAGACACACCAGGCGTCTGACGGAGATAACAGACTGTTCAATATGTGGCCTGGAGTTTTTTTATTTTTTTTTACCCAAAAGGCTGTATTGAAATAGGGTAAGACATAGCAAAAAAGGGTAATTTTGCCCTGATATGCCATCATTTTTGGCACACAGAGAGATAGGAGTCTGACACAGATACCACACAGGTCAATATGTGGGCTTGATTTCTTTTTTTTTTACCTCAAAAAACTGTCTAGAAATAGGGTAAGACACAGCAAAAAAGGGTAATGTTGCCCTGATATGCCACAATTTTTTGCACACAGAGAGATAGGAGTCTGACACAGATACCACACTGGTCACTATGTGGCCAGTATTTTTTTATTTTATACCCCAAAATAGTGTAAAAAACTAGGGTAACAGACAGCAAATACAGTGGAACGTAGGCCTGAATTGCCGCAATTTGTAGGCCACAAATAGCCCAGCCATCAGACAGCGATACCACACTGTTCAATATGTGGCCTGTATTTTTAAAAATTGTACCCCTAGTGTTTAGAGCTAGGGTAACACACAGCAAATAAAGGTGAATGGAAGCCTCAAAAGCACACTTTGTAGCCCTCAGATATATGAGGCGTGTCACAGAGATACCAGACTGTTCAATATGTGGCCGGTATTTTTTTTTTTTTTTACCCAAAAATAGTGTTTTGAGCTATGGTAACACACAGCAAAAAAAGGTGGAGGGAAGCCAAAAAAGCACACTTTGTAGCCCACAGATAGATGAGGCGTGTAACAGAGATACCAGACTGTTCACTATGTGGCCGATATTTTTTATCTTTTAGGCTATGTGCACACGTTGCGGTTTCCTAGCGGTTTTGCCG
>VIAB01049024.1:0-10825 GCA_009801035.1 Oophaga pumilio | reverse complement strand
GGGCTGGTTTCTGCGAGGGCCACCTTCTCTCATTCTCCATGCCTCTCTGGGCCCATGTGGTCTGTGTAAAACCGTGCCAAGCTGACCTTACGTGTCTCTAGGGGGTGCAAAACGTCACGTTGGTACAAGTGGGGAGACCTTAACATATGATTCCGCTGATATAATATTGACGGAAGGCGGGGTGGCGAGTTGTGGATCCTCATGTTTCGTCACAGTGGGCACTGGTGTTATATATGGCCCATGGTTAGATGGGGGGCATTGATGGTTTATATGGCATACAGTTACGTGGGGGCACCAGAGGTATATATGCCACATGGTTAAGTGGGGGCACCGATGATATATATAGCACATGGTGAGGTGGGGTGCACTGGTGGTATATATGGCACATGGTTAGGTGGGGCACCAGAGGTATATACAGCACATGGTTAGGTGGGGGGCACCAGTGATATATATAGCACAAGGTTAGATGGGGCACCAGTGGTATATATGGCACAAGGTTAGTTGGGGAGGGCACTGGTGGTATATATGACACATGGTTAGGTGGTGGGCATCGGTGGTATATCTGGCCCATGGTTAGGTGTGGGGCACAGGTGTTATTGGGCTGTCATGGGGAGAGGTCTATTACAGATTTTACTTCTGGCTATAATGCATGAGCCCTGAGACATGAGAGCAGGTGGATAATGGTGACTTCTAGACTGGATGAATCTGTATATTGTATACTGCATTATACAAGGTCAGTGATAATCTGGAGGGAGAAGGAGGAAAGAAGGGATCTGGCGGGAGGAGGAGGACAGAGAGGGTCTGGAGGGATGAGGAATAAGAAAGAGGGTGTCTGAAGGGTGAAGGAGAAGGACAGAGGAGGTCTGAACTACATAGGGGGAGGACATTGGTGGTCTAGAGGGAGGAAGAGGACAGAGGGGGTCTAGAGGGAGGAGGACAGAGGAGGTCTGAAGGAAGGAGGAGGACAAAGGGGGTCTGGAGGGAGGAGGAGGAGTACAGAGGAGGTCTGCAGGGAGAATAAGGCGGACAGAGGGGATCTTGAGGGAGGAGAACTACATAGGGGTCTGAAGGGAGAATGAGAAGGACAGACTGTGTCTGGAGGGATGAGGAGGAGGACAGAGGGGGTCTGCAGGGATGAACAGGACACAGGGGGTCTGGAGGGTGGAGAAGGAGGACAGAAAGGGTCTGGAGAGACTAGGATGAAACAGGGGGTCTGGCGGGAGGAGGATGACAGAGGGGATGTGGAGGGAGAATGAGGAAGACAGAGGGGGTCTGGAGGGATGAGGAGGAGGACAGACAGGGTTTTGAAGGAGGAGGACAGGGTCTGGAATAGCATCTCTTCCCTGATTTGTATTCTCAGTGTGTCCTGTGTGGCTATACTAAGCTTATTATTGCTAAACACCTTCCAGGCTAAAAACACAATATTTTCCTTTTTTCTGCTACATAGCTATTGATATAAAACAATGCAGCTGTTTACAATGCAGTTTATCCCTCTCCAGTGTTATCTGCACTCGAGTGTTATCATCTGCGGTTTCCTTTTATTATTTATCCAGTAAGTAAGTATCAAATAAGACTTCTTGTTCCTTTAACCTTTTACTGCCCATTTTGGCATGTATAACAAATTTTAATGGCAATATGTTGTATTTATTATGTATTGAAAAACTTTTGACTCTTGTTTTGTACTTTGGGGTCATCGGATAACTTGGTCACTTTATTCTTTTTTTTGGGAATAAGAGAATTCAGCAGCACTCTGTAAGCGCTTAGCCGTCCGCAAGCATTGAATATGCTAAATGCATTACTGCTATATAATATATTTATAAAATGAAGGTACTTAGTGCATAAATTGGCCAATTCATGTGTGCCCATCAACCATGGCAAGGAGACCTTTCTTTGATGGCATAAATTGACCAATTTATTGGGTGCCTAACCATAATATTTATCAAACTTGGCTATCCCGAGCTACGAATGTTTGATAAATATTAGGTTTAGGGACCCTGTGAATTGGCCAATTTATGTAATCAAAGATAGGTCACCTTGTTATGGTTGATGGGCACACATAAATTGGTCAATTTATGCACTAAGTACCTTCATTTTATTAGTATATTCTATTTAGTGGTGCTGCGGTACAAATTTCATATATTCAATGTTTGCGCACATATTAGCCCTTACAGAGGCAGCTATATTCTCTTGTTTGTGTATTGTGCAGTCATGACAGGTTGCAACTGTTCACACTTGGTCTATTCTGTTCAGAGGTGATGGTCAATCTTTTATTTTTGGAAGTCAGAATGAATGTCAATATTTCAACTGTTTATTTTAATTCCATGCAGGAAAAATCACGTGATAATTTTAACGTTTGAGTTGTTGCAGATGAACTGATACTAATTAACTAATGAAATAAAATCTATTTTTTTCCCATTTTCATAATATAAAAATTACTGAATGTCTTAACTATTTTTTTCACGTTTTCGACAATGCGATTGATTACTCCTTGGTATCATGCATTAGATACTTTTGTATGGCAGTCTATCACATTTCTGGCAGAAATGGGGGACGGATAATTTTTAGGCTCTAATTGCACCCATTGTTACTATCCCATCACATTGTGGTTATGGGGAGGTCAATGGACAGAGGTAGTCAACTCCAGCTCTCTAAGCATGATCGTGACCACAGCATCTAAGGCCTTAAAGACGAAGATCAGAGTTATAGCCGGTGCTGGTGGTTGCAGTAGTCCGCACCATCACAGTGATTTGAAGGAATTATTGTGCCACTCGCTTACATGAATGGACGGTGGATGTAAAAATTGCACCATATGGTTTTATTTGGTGTTGGGGGTAATGTTGCTTTGTGTAGAATTTTGGAATATTGGTCACAGATTGATGGTTTTGTGATGAGCGTAAAAGTAAAACATAAAAATGTTCATCTTGGTGCTCACCGATCCTCTGCAAATCTCGTCTGGTGTTGTCTTTCCTTCAGTCCAGAATGTCTTCTTTGAGCATCTTTAGTCCTCTGAAGTCATGATGCACTGATGCACGTTGCCCCCGGTCATGTCAGCGCCTCGGGGTAAACAGGTTATGACGTTGAAGGCCTAATCGGCACACAATGAAGATGCCCAAAAGAAGACGTTGTGGGTCGAAGGAATGATGTCGGCAAATATATGGCTGCACCAGCGTTGGAATGTGAGAGCCAAATATCAATTTTTTTTTTAACCCTGTTGTCATTTGCTAAAACTTTCACAAAGCGAAACACAACAAAAAAAATTGATATTCAGTAGAATCTGAATTTTTGGTTAAATCACAATCATATTGTGAACATGGTCTTTCTGGGGGAGGAAACGTACGGTGAACAGTTCCTGTGCCAGTTAAGGAGTAATAGCAGTATAAGCAACAACGCATTAAATATAAAAGCCGTATAAACACCAATTAACAGTAGTAAAAGCAAAAACGTATCATAACATATAATTACAGTAAAAGTAACAATGTATCATAAAAGAAAATTATTAAAATCATCGAGAGGCTAAAGACACTGAGGAATGAGAAAATGAGCAGCCGTCAGTGACTTGGCAGTTTTAGAAGCCAGGAATAACCTTCATGATCACATTTGTTTCCTGTGCTGGGATATGGGGTGATGTTTGGGAGGGTGAACTATGAAACTTTGTGTTGTTATTATCTCCATAGCAACGTCATCAACAATAGTGTAAATCTTACAAAATCCGGTCCAGCCGCCTTTAGGACTTGGAGACAAACTTTAATAAGTGACATTATATTTGTATTATGGAGTTTTGCAGGTGATGCACAGAAGCATGGATGTAGGGGTGCAGAGGTAGTAGCCACAGTAATATTCCAAATACTATGTACAGTATAAGTACCACAAACAGCAATATAACAAATATTACAATGGGTTTTATCCCCCCGCAAAAAAATAAATAAATAAATATGCCACAGCTGTATTGGTTTGGGGCAGTGTTAGAGAAGCTGCAGTTGAGGCAGGACTAGCCAGATTGCCAGAGATAGAATCTTAGGCAGTGCTATCCATTTAGTAGTTAGTGCTTTATTCGTGGGTATGGCCATGATACCCATAAAGAGGTAGGGGCCAATCCGAAACAGACACTTTAATTGATTACAATACAGTTAAATCCAATTACAGGTGATGACCCCTCTAATTATAATTATACTTGGGCATGTCTGAGGCATTTATAGTTATAGGGCAATTCTACAAAGGTTGTCATAATGGTCTGGGCTTGATGGAGAAGAAAAGGAAATACAGTAATTATAATCAATCGTTTTCCTTTTCTTCTCCATCCAGCCCAGAGATTTATGACAACCTTTGGAGAAACACAAATTCATACAGATACTACTAAATGAAACATACTTCAGTTCAAACACCATAGTAAATTCAGGAAACTATGAGAACTCTGACATCAGAGCAGACTCCTGCACAGTGACCCTTCTTTGCAATCACGTCCTCTCCAGCTCTGGGTACTCGTGTGCAGCAATGACTGGAACCATTCATGACATTCATAGTGTCATCTTTGTGATACAAACAGTAATTGTAGCTGATTGGTTCCCCGACTCTGTGTAATTATCATCTTTAGGGCTTTCCTTACCCTACAGCAATAATACACCTTAGAACAATACAATTAAATACTCAACCCTAATTCTCGTGGCAGACGGAGCAGGGTATTTTACAGGACTTTACCTATTTTACCTATTCACATACTAAACAGAACCTGTCACCTGTTTTGGCCACTATAAGATGCAGCCACTGCCTTTGAGGGCTTATCTACAGCATTCTATAATGCTGTAGATAAGCCCCGGGTCCGACCTGAAAGATAAGAAAAACAAGTTTTATTATTGTCACCCTGGGGGGCGGTCCGATGCAGTCCGGTCTGATGGGTGTCGCAGGTCCGGGTCCGGTGCCTCCCATTTTCATACGATGTCATCATCCTGCTGGCTTCGGACCGGACCGCAGTGATCCGCCCCCCCGGTGAGTATAATAAAACTTGTTTTTCTTAAGTTTCAGGTCGGACCAGAGGCTTATCTACAGCATTATAGAATGCTGTAGATAAGCCCTGAAAGGCAGTGGCCGCATCTTATAACGGCAAAATGAGGTGACAGGTTCCCTTTTCCATGGATGAAATGTATTGTTGGTTATAAGTAACAATATGGGGCAAAGATCTGATGTATTACATTCCTATCAGCATCATCTTCTGGAGAACATGATTAAAAACTACAGTAAATGCAACTGAAGGAAAATTGGTCACTCCGTCCTAAAGGATGAAGTCTTATTCGTTGTTTATAAATCATGTATTTAAGCTAAAATTAACAATAAGTATCAGAACATCTTCTTACACGTTTCTGAATGAAATTCCTTTACCATAGTTATGGTTGGACAGCTATTTTTATGGAATTTTATTCTGAAATGTTCTGATACTTATTTCTAAACATTATCTATGTACATGATTTTTTAATAAAGGACAAGATTTCATCCTGGAGGACGGAGTGACGACTCTTTTTTTCCGTTGCATTTATCTCGGTGCCTGCTCAGGCTGTCCAGCACCATCTGGATAAACAATTGTCACTTACTCACATTTGTTGCAAAACAACTTCTAAATAAAGTAACATGGCAACAATAGAGTGAAAGGATATAAAGAAGAGAAAGCACCAAAAGGTCTATGTTTCCAATTACAGCATGATCTCCCAGAGGAGTCCTCAGTTTATGATGCCTCCTGGTCACTTGTATAAGATAATTAATGTACTTAAACTATGACAATGCCATTTTCTGATAGCTATAACAAATAATAAGAAATTACCATACAGTGGACACCTCCATACACATAAGAGTAAAGACTGCCCAATCCCCCAAATTCAGACAGACTGGTCAACTCCTGGTAGATGATGTCTAGGAAAGAAGGATGGGGCATGGTAAAAGTCAACATGCCCAATCCATTAGTGTGAGAAGAATAAGCCCCAGTTGTAGGTGACTGAGATTGGTTTACTCACTCCTTTCCATTAAAATATATATGTATGTGTATAAGGGTAAAAATGTGCAGCTTTTAGCCCCTATATAAATTTATACCCCAAAACAGACCCCTTAATTCAGACCCATATCCAGTGGCAATAGCATTGTCCACCAATGCACCCCTACCCTCCTAACAAGAGGTGGATCCCAATTGTCTCAGCCGGACTCCTGCTAGTAATCATGTAGCAAACTTTGCGGGGTCATAAAAGTGGATTTTCGCACTGTTCCTAGATGAAAGTGCCTGCACGTAACCTTTACATCACTTTTTTTCATTTTCTATGGGGGTACAATGAAATCTACCATGCGTATGTGTGACTGGCCATTCCACCCCATTCCTCCTTCCTGCCATTTTCAGGCCAGTAGAAAATCAGAGGGAGGACATGGAACATAAGACCCTCATTCTAGAGATTCTGGGCCCACACCAATCCAACAATTATAGCATATCCAGTCAAGAGGTGAACATTTTTGTAGACTGTAATATCTCTCGGGTTGGTCCATATATTTCTGTAATGAAGTTTTGTGGCATCATTGAGGAGCGAGGAGCATTAGGAGCAGGGAGCCAGCTAAGAGACACAGCCAAACTCCGCATAGAGAAGGTAGAGATGGTTTATTGCCGTCTCTGTCTTCTTGATTGCAGTATATATAGACCTGAATGAGAATAGATTAGGACTTAGTAAGGGCTCATTCAGACATTTCTGCAAATTGGTCAGATCTCAGACCTTAATGCACGTACTAGCTGTTTCATGATGCAAGCGTTACAGCCTCATAGAAATATTTGAAGCTGTAATGCTCCAGTGAAGAGACTCACGACCAGTCCGTACATTGATTGGACCGATTTGCACGGCTATCCAAATGCACCTCTAACAGCACTACTTCCTCCATATCCAATGAATATGTGATCACCCGGTGATCACCAGGTTCTGGGAAGGAGCTGTTGGATCTTTGCAGACTCAGACCAGCTCAGCAGTAGAATCAGGAGGCTGAATTTTCTCTGTAACTGGGGCTAATAAGTAGTTAAAGAAGAAATCAGCAAAAACAAAAATGTATTAAAAATCCTGAAATGCCCTCAAAAAGTTCTATTATACACTTAGAGTGGACAAAAAGTATGAAATAAAATATATTTTTTTAACTTATAAACATATGCATTTCCTTTTCTGTCTTACATCCGCTCCCCTAACCCGATATCACCAAAACAAAAGAATGTGAAAAAGACATAAAAAAGACATAAAATTAGGACCATCAGAGACCAAATTTATATGAATATCAGAAAAGAAAAAATGAGCAATGCTCTTAACGAGCATGCACGAAATAAAGCAAAACATTGTTTAGACCTGGTTATATTTTGATCTATTCAATTAGAAGAATTCTGCGATATTTGTTTCTAAATAATTATTTACAAATACTAGTTGCAAATTTTAACAGACACTTCTATATAGTTGCATATTATAGTTATTATCATTATTATTAGTAATATTATCCTACTCTTTCTGCCCTTCCTCCTCCCACTCAAAATATTTGTTAAAAAAGGCAAATGCCAGCTAAAAATGGTTATGTCCTTTTTTTGCCAACTTAGCAGTCCACATATTACAGGAACCATATCTGCCCACTCCTGGAAGGCTGAAACATATGACCCCAAAATAACTTTCCAGCAAAAAAGCTTAAAATATATGGCCCTATAGAAATACCATGGACCAAACTTACTTCAAAACTTTTTATAAAAAAGTTTGGTAACATGTTTCAAAATGTTGCTTTTTAAATGCTTTGCTTGAAGTATGTAAATGAGTCCCTCAAAAAATATCAGCACAGCATGGATATATACATGTAACTTATTAAAACTTGTCTGGTTTACTGACCTGTGTGATAGATTTTCTATTTGTAAAATAAAATATCACTGTCTTAAAGGGAATGTGTCAGTCCAAACTGATAGTAAGCACAAAGTCTTGCAAAAGAAATTGCCCCTAGTTAAAATAAATAATTAAAAAAATAACACCTTAGCTTTTCACCCTAGTCGAGGCTCAGTGCACTGCCAGACCTACTGGTTTTGCAGGTTTCACGCCTTACATAAAGAACAAGGAGAACACAGCATTTTTATTACAATATCTTTATCATTAAACCCCTGGCTTTCATTCTCACACACAATTTTTTTCTTATGGGAATTTTTACCACCAATTTAGAGGTACCGCGATGGGAACCCATGAGTCCCCTCATATGCCAACTTCTTTCTTGACTGGTGGGGAGATATAGGGGTTTTCAAGGATGGAATTTTCATATGGTTTCCCCAGATAATGTTGATGTAATCTGTGTCTGCATGCATTTTTTCTGATATTGCCACTTGGTTAAATGCTAATTATATTGGCCACAATTTCACCTTTAAGATGAATGAGAAAACATTGTATTTCCTGGATTCTCTAATCTCAAGGGAAAATGAGGGTAAGGTCATAACGAAAACATTCCAAAGGTCAATGGCAACAAATAGTCTGTGGTGATAAGATAGAAATCATCTTTGAGTCTCAGGAGGCCAAATACCAAGAGGCCAATACCTATGCATTGGATAAGACTGCAAAATATTACATGTTTTAGAATAAAAGTCAGTAAATTACAAGGGTACCCTATGTGCCTAATTGAGGAATAGATAACTTTTGAGCAGTGAAGAGGAGATAATGAGTATCAGTCAATAATTACACCTGATGGGAACCTTGGATCATCAGGTAGATCAGGTTAAAAGGATAGTCCAAAATATTAGTATACACTTAGAGCAGACCCTGATTAGAGAAATGTCATTCCAAACACCCCTTCTGTAACATTTAGAAGGGACGCTTTATAATGGTCCACTTAGTACATAGCCACTATTAATGACAAAAACAATTTACCATGTGGCTTGATAAAGAGATTTGTCACACTAAAAAGTGGGAGATATTTCCAAATAAGATACTACACAAATTGCCATTCAAGAGTTGTGATATACTTATGCACCTGCTACATGCCGACATAAGAATCCCACGCTGCGTTCGTGGTTTCATAATTGCCTCTCATGACAACAATGGCTATTGATTAGAAGTTTACAAGGGTAAATGTCTTACTTTTTGGAATATGTGAACGAACATGGCGCTGACATCATGACATTGGGTTGTCAGCACACTGCTCTAACTGGAGTTTACTCTTTATAGAACTTTTACAATCATTGCCTGGAAACATAATTTACAGGTTAAAGGAGAGAATGTAAGTTATTAAATTATTACATTCAAGTTTATTAAATATAAAAATTATGTTAAAATACAAACAAGAAAAAAATGCCTCAAGACGTGACACATCCTATATCTGGATTGACGGATATAGAGATGGGATAAATACACATGGCGCGAAAATAGGATAAATGAAATCCAGTGGAGGTATCATCCTACCCAAACATAAAGTCAACCTTTGAAGTCCATAATGTAAAGTGCAGATTATAGAATGGGCATCTAGTAATAAATAAAGGTATCAGTACCTTAATACTTAAGGATGCCCAAATTATGTCCAGTGCTGTGTCCCTACACCCCGTAAGCATTTCACACAGCTTCTTCTGGGGGCATCGAGGTGATAACCTACAGGCAATAGTTCTCTTCTTTTACCTGGGGATGATCTATTTTCTGGTACTGAATGTTTATTTCTAAATTAAATGGTGGTGCATCATATGACATACAGTTGTGTGAAAAAGTGTTCATCCCCTTCCTGGTTTCCTATTCTTTTGCATGTTTGTCACACTTACATGTTTCTGATTACCAATCAAATTTAAATATTAGACAAATATAACACAAGTAGCCACAAAATGCAGTTTATAAATGAAGGTCTTTATTATTAAAGGGAAAAGAAATCCAAACCTACAGGGTCCTGTGTGACAAAGTGATAGCCGCCAAAACCTAATAACTCGTTGGGTCGCCCTTAGCAGCAACAACTATAATCAAGTGTTTGCAATAATTATCAATGAGTCTTTTACAACGCTCTGGGGAATTTTGGCCACTCATCTTTGCAGAATTGTTGTAATTCAGCCACATTGGAGGATTCCGAGCATGAACCATCTTTTTAAGGTAATGCCACAGCATCTCAATCACAATAATTTCAAGACTTTGACTAGGCCACTCCAAAGTCTTTAAATTTGCTTTTTCTTCAGGCATTCAGAGTTGGACTTGCTGATGTGTTTTGGATCATTGTCCTGCTGCATAACCCAAATGCACTTTAGCTTGAGGTCATGAACCAATGGCCGTACATTCTCCTTCAGAATTTTTTGGTAGACAGCAGAATTCATGGTTCCATTTACTACAGCAAATTTCCAGATCCTAAAGCAGCAAAACAGTCTCAGACCATCACACTACCCCCACCATATTTGGTATGATGTTCCTTTTTGAAATGCTTTGTTACTTCTACACCAGAAGTAATTGGATATACACCTTTGAGAAAGTTCAACTTTTGTCTCATCAGTCCACAGACTATTCTCCCAAAAGTCTTGGGGATCATCAAGATATTTTCTGGCAAAATTGAGACGAGCCTATATTTTCTTATTGTTCAGCAGTACACTCTGTGCAGAATTATTAGGCAAATGAGTATTATCCTTTTTATACATGTTGTCCTACTCCAAGCTGTATAGGCTTGAAAGCAAACTGCCAATTACGTAAATCAGGTGATTTGCATCTCTGTAATGAGGAGGGGTGTGGTCTAATGACATCAACACCCTAAATAAGGTGTGCTTAATTACTAGGCAACTTCCTTTCCTTTGACAAAATGGTTCAGAAGAAAGATTTGACGGACTCTGAAAAGTCAAAAATTGTGA
>VIAB01049020.1:0-11276 GCA_009801035.1 Oophaga pumilio | reverse complement strand
GTCCTTTTAGTGGGTCCACTTCACCAGGCGAGCCAAAACAGATCCTAACACTGACATCCATGTGGATTTAACATTGACTCGTATCAACCACCTAAATATAACTATGGGACATGTTCACCACTTTATGCCAAAAATATTTTTTACAGATACTGACATTTTCAAAGTATGCAGTTTGGTCTATAAAACATTCTCCATTCTCCAGTGCACATCCAGTGATGTGCCATTTCTTTCAATAGAACTGTACAGTCAATTGCAGTCTTTAGAGTTCTGGTTACCAAAGACTAAAGCATAGAACATCACAATTTCCTGGCCTGGTCTTGAGGAAACAACTGTCGTGGATGTGGATGTTAGATAGCCCATTTTAATAGTATAATTAGTATTGCTGGTAGCTGCCAAAAGGGTTTATAATATACAAATTTTTACAGTTTAAATTGAATTCAGTAGTGGCTACAATCTATAAAAATGTATGTAAGTAGTCACCTAGTACCAGTGGCAGGTAAATGCATTGAGTGCGCATGAGGAAGCAGGAAAAGCAGTATAACTGCCTATTTGTCTTGTAGAAATCCTGTAGCGCAAGAAAGTAGGCTTTATTAATCTTCTATCCTACAGCAATAACTGTAGCAGGGGAGGGAGTGGGGAGAGGCTCCTACTGCAGCCAGATGTCCCACACAGGAAAGAGAGAAGGAGAACATGGCTGAGATCCTGAGACACAGATAAGATTCCATTATAGGAAAAGAGAAGACGCAAAGAGTGGTGTTACTGGGATTTTTTTTACATTTTGTGCATTTTCTGTGCTTAGTGTTCCTTTAAATGATTTTATTGTGGTAATACATGGCTTAAAAACTTAGTATTCATGGATAAACACAGAATGATGTAAATTTCCTTTTGCCCATCACTCCTTACATTTCATTAAGCCAGTTCTTTCATCAAGCCTTACCAGAGTCACCCAGTAAGCTGAGCATTAACCATGTCTGTAAGACGAGTCAGAGTTCACTGTTCACCAAGCTTTGCTTTTAATTGACTTTGCCTGCTCTTAAAACCTGAGTTTTACGTTTCTGCAGGTAAGACAGCGTGCTTGATAATAAGGGATAATGTTGATAATCCCTCCCCAATAACAAATGGCCTACCTGAGGGAGTACTAAGCTTAATTAAAGGATCAAAACTGTCCGACAGCTGGTGCCCAGCACGCCAGCGCTCTCACTTCAGACACTTGATTTGTCTCAAATAAGGCACATTAGCCAGAATTGAAAAAACTTAGCTTTTAACAGGATTTAAGGGCAAAGTGATCATTGAAGGTGGAGAATCTAGGACACTGGTTTGACTAATGAGCTACATGGACATAGATAACCCCATGGTCTTCCTCTATTTCTGGAGTTAAAAAGAGTAAGTTTTAAAAAGTATTTTATGACAACTTATGTCAAATAGGGAAGGGATATATCTATTATCTATCTATCATCTATCTATCTATCTATCTATCTATCTATCTATCATCTATCTATCTCTATCTATCTTCTATCATTTATCTGTCTATCTATCTATCTATTCATCCATCTATCTATTGATCTTTGTTTTATTTGTGTAAAATGTACTGTATTTTACTGTTATGCTTCTGTTAGGCTGCAGATAGTTAGGTATGACAGGGTTAACCGTAGGGCTTGACCATAGTTGGGGAAGAGGATTGGGATCTTTGGGTTAGTTGGGGACAGATTAAGTTAGTTAAGGAATAGGAAGAGAGAAAATAAAGTGATCATCACCAAATGTGTGTGGTTTGGCGAAGATAGTAGAAAGCAGAGAGAAATCGATTAAGAAAAACCCCATTAGTGGCAGCGGAATTCTGTTTAGCAAGCAAGTTAGAGGGAATGTATAGCCACAAACTTTATTAGAGTCCCTAAGAGTATCTGGGGAATGGACAAATATCGGCCAAGCCTTGGAAGTTACGGGTCCAAGAGAGTCAAAGTCAGCAAGGCTGGGTCACTCCCAGTTAAGTGACAGCCAGAGACGCATCATTACATAGTTACCGATAAGTGGGATAAATGATAGTGGTCACTTTTAAAGGCACAGCTTAAACTCGCGCTATACATAGAAAGGATGAAGGTCTCTGACTTGTTCTGCAATGTACCAGCTGTGATGCTGAAAATGTTTACTGGAAACATACCACTGTATTGTGAAAAAAAAGGGAAATCTGCATCTCCTGCTATTTCATTTGTGCAAGATGAACTGTTATTAAAAAAGATTTTGCTTTAATGAACTTAGGGTTTCCTTATCTTAGGATTGAAGGGAACTGGAGTCATCCAACGTATGGTAGACCAGAGCTAGTAAGTGTCCTTTACCGTAACATGGCCACACAGACACACCCCTGTTGCGCGTCTTTCTTTCTTACTTTCTTTTTTTCCTTCCTTCTTTGCTTATTCCTTTATTTCACTCTGCCCATCTTTCTTCCTATCTTTTTTCTTCCTTCATTTATTTCCTTTTCTTTCTTTCATTCTTTTATTTCCTTCTATTCATCTATTTCTTTCTCGTTTTCTTACTTTCTGGCTCATTCTATTATTCACTTTCTTTCCTTCTTTCTTTTTCCTTCATTCTTTTTTATTTCTTTTTCTTCCTTTCATTTATTTCCTTCCTTCTTATTTTCTTCCTTTATTTCACACCATTGTCACCATCTTTCTTTCTCTTTCTTTTTTCTTTCTTCTTTTTACTTTCTTTTTATTTATTTTCTTTCATTAGTTTCTCCTTATTTATTTTATTTCCTTCTATCTTTATTTCAATTTTTTTCTTGTGTATTATTCTTTCTTTCTTCTTTCTTTCTCTTTCTTTCTTGCTTCGTCTCTTTCCTTCTTTTTTATTTATTTCTTTCTCTGATCTTTTTCTTTTCCTCTTTATTTCTTTGTCTCTCTTTTTCTTCCTTCCTTCACTTCTCTCTTTTTCTTTTTTCTTAATTTCTATCTTTTTTTCTTCCCTTATTTGCTTCTTTCTTCCTTTTTTCCCTCGCCCTCTCTGTCTTTCTTTCACTCTTTCTCTGTTCTTTTTTTCTACCCTTCTTTCTTTCTCTTTCCTTCTCTCTTTTTTCTTTTTTTTTTATTCTTTCTTACCGTCTTTCCTTCTTAGTTTCGTCCTTTATTTCACTCTAGCTGTATTTATTTCTTTTTTATTTCTTCCTCTCTTTTATATTTCCTTCTATCTTTCTTTCAATTTCTCCTTTTTCATTGTTCTTTATTTTACTTTCTTTCTCTCTTTTTTCTTTCTCTCTTTCTCTTTCTTTCATTCTCTTTCTTCTTTTCTCTTTCTTTCTCTCTTCCTTTCTTTCGTTTTTTTGTCTTTCTGTCTTTCTTTCTTTCTCTGTTCTTTTTTTCTCCTTATTTCTTTCTCTCTTTTTCTTCTTTCCTTCACTTCTTTCTCTTTCTTTCTTTTTATTTCTTCATTTCTCTCTCTTTCCTCCCTTGTTTCTTTCTTTCTTCTTTTCTCTCTCTGCCTCCCTGTCTTTCTTTAACTCTTTCTTTCTTTTTCTTTCTTTCCTTCTCCCCCTCTTTCTCCCTCTCCCTCCCTCCCTACCTCTCCTTTCCTCTCCCTCTCTGTCCCTCAATCTTTCTCTCACTCTGACTCTCTCTCTCTCACTCTCACTCTCTCTCTCACTCTCACTCATTAGATGCAGTGATTGTAACACTCTCTAAGGAATGAATCACTCACTGTGACACAAGCCTTGTGGTCAAAACAAAAATAAATCACAGTCAGGTTGAACATGGAGTGGTTCTGCACCTATAATAACTAATTGTCTCTAGATATTACGGAGCTGAAAGCATAAAATAAACCAATTATGGTGGCAGGTGTTCAGTGAAGCACCAATTTTACAGTGAATGGGTGGGGGGTGGTATAATTTACAATGTCAGACGGTTCAGATGACTAAACTGAATATGTTTAATCTGGAAGGTGGATAAATTCCCTTTTTTCATGCAATTTTCTTTCCAGGTGAGTAATTCCTTGTGTCATTCGCTTGTGTACTAGCTTTCCTTAGAAAGGTGTGATTGTATGTAAACTGACCAGCATTGAGCAAGAACCAGCAACACAAATCCGCAAACTCTTATTATTGCTGTTTTGCAATTAGCTTTTCGATTGCATGGTTTTTATAAGTGAAATACATTATTTTCACAGCATCTTACATTAGCAATCCGGTTAGTCCTAGTTAAAAATGGAATGAAAATGTGAAAACTCTTACAAAAAGTAATTGAAAGGGGTGATAGAGAAATCTTCCAGCCTTTAGTTCTTCAAGTATACTGTCGTGCTTGGGAACATTTCAGAACTTTTCAAATTTACGTATAAATTTCACCTAAAACTAGAACAGACTTTTACACAATTCCTAAATGTAGATAAAGAGAACGTTATCTAAAAAATAATTAAAAAATATAAGACTTTTGTCATTTTTGTTTGATAAAACAATTCAATATCATATGTCAGTGAGCGACAAAAGTATGAAAGCGTTTGGTTTCAGTCACTAATGTAACTCTGCTGAGAAGCCATAATTGCATCTAAAAATCGCAGGTAACTGATGATTAGAGGTGATCAAATATTTTGACATTCAAATTTGCCAAGTTCGAGCATTTTTCTTTTTTAAATTTGATTTACAGTTAATCGATTCACCTTAAATCACAGTATTGCAAATTCTCTTATTGACCTTAAAAGACATAACACATTGAGGTCACCTAGGACTGTATCCATCCCAATGGGAAATTAGTCTGATGTTTTCAATAAAAGGATGACAATCAGGTGTGAGTGAGGGACCTGTATTCTTTAAATATATCAAAGTCTCATCTTCCCAATGTTTGTGGAAATGTATCATGGCACAAACAATGAAAATTTCTGACATCCTCAAAAGAAGAATTGTTGATGCTCATGAAGCTGAAAAAGTTTACAAAACCATCTCTAAAGAGTTCAGGCTCCACCTTAATATCAATGGCCCCTTACCAGCATTTATTTATTTAAATAATTCAGAAAACAGCGTGGGGATCCCTCTATTCTTGATCATCAACTTTGCTAACGCTGACAGCTGAGGATTGCCCCCAGCTGTCAGTTTTGCCTTGCTTGTTAGCAAAAATACAGGGGAACCCATGCCAGGTTTTCTTTTTAATTATTTATTTAGAGTGCAGGCATCAGCTGATGAATGATGTATGCCTCCATCAGCCACCGCCTGCTCTTGATGTTATTAGCAGCAGCAGATGTAGACTGATGGGAGCAGTAGACCCATCAGCCGATGCTAGTGACCGGAGGTAAACTTTTCCTCTGATTACAGCTGCAGGCTCACGCTGTCATTTGACAGCATGGGAACAGTGGCTGTCTGACTGGCGGTAATTATTATAGAGCTGATTAGAAGCAGTGTTTGCCCGCACTTTCATGTTCATGATAGCACGACAAACACCCCGTGTTTGGGGGGGCTGAACCCGAACAGTAACACGGACTTCCTGGTGAAGTCTGTGTTCGATGTTCGTGCCCTAACAGTAGGTGTAGATACTGAACCGAGCATGACAGTGTGGCAAACACTGGCTGTTCGAGCCTCTCATACAAGTGAATGGGGTCCAGGTTTGGTACCATTTGGCACCCAAATCCGAACTTTTTTTAACTGTTCGGCCGAACCCGCCAGACCCAAACATACAGGGGTCCACCGATCTCTAGTCCTGATCAGGAGCTGCAGTAAGAGGCAGGACCGAGGCAGCACGGAACAGTACAGCACGCCTCTCCACTCCCCCTGCCCTGTTTCTATGTTACCTCACTTTAGCTGTTGATCAGGACATCAGGCCATGTCCGCCAACTTCATCCTGTCTATCTCAGCAGCAGTAATTTCAGCAGTGCAGCGCGATCATGTGCATAAGGCCAGCTGATGCTGCCTGGTGTGCTGGCTGCAGAAGAGAACTCTGGAACATCTACTGACAGCGTGAAGGGGGCGACATATCGAGCAGCCCACTATGGGGACTGGCCCTTTTGGCATTTGTCAGAAATGATAAATAGCCAGTCCAGCCCTGATTCAGAGGAATGGATGTTCTTCGTTGATTCGTCTAAAACAAGCCTAAAAGCCATCTTGCTTCATAATGGCTATGCACTATCTTCAAATCCAGGTGGTTATGCTGTCCACATTAAAGAAACCTTTGACAACATGAATAGCTGTTGAGATGCCTGAACTATGACCAATGTTTGTGGCCCCTCTGTGGTAACTTAAAGGACATGACCTTCTTACTTGGTCTTTGTGCTGCATACACAAAGTACTGCTGCTTTCTGTGTGAGTAGGATATTTGTGCAACAGAATATCACTAAAACACTACAATGAAAAAGACTGGCCTCAGTCTCCTACATTCACTTCAGTCAGGGAATAAGATTTTGTTAACACTATTGCTTATCAAGCTGGGCCTAATGAAGAACTTTATAAAGGCAATGGATAAAAATGATAAAAATGCAAAAGCGTTCAAGAATCTCATTGATACATTTCTATGGCTGAGTGACGCAAACATAAGGAAAGAAATATTTATTGGATCACAGATTCTTAAGCTTCTTCAAGATAAGGAGTTTCTCCGTTTCTTTGCAGGGCAAGGAAAAGGCTACAATGGTAGCACTCGCATTAATTATAGCTAATTTTTTGGGAAACTCAAGAGCAGATAACTATGAAGAGTTGGTGGAAAATCTCCTCAAAATATATAAGGATCTTGGCTGTAAAATGTCCTTATTAGTGATGAGCGAACGTGCTCGCTACTACTTGTTACTCGCCCGAGTATCACTGTACTTAGTGTACCAGGCGAGCACCGAGCATTTCCGGTATTATTTGGCGGGAGCTCGGGTCTCCGCCCTGCAATTTTGGTGCTCTTTAGAGCGCCAATGAACATGCAGGGATTGTCAGCCACGCACTGTAATGCCACAGCCATCTTTGTTGTGGTATTACAGTGATTGGCTGGCTGCACAGCGTCATCAGGTCTATAAAAGACCGGACGCCGCCCTGCTCGGCGCATTCAGCTCCGGATTCAGACAGTGTAGGGAGAGTTGCTGCTGAGATAGGGAGAGATTTGTGCTTTTATTTGTTATTGTGGGTCTACCATTGTTCAATCCACAAATCCAGCTATACCAACAGTCCTTTTAAGGGCTAATTAGGATGTATATAGATTTCAGTGCTAGGTAGGCTGTGGAGTCTATGTGCGCATATCCACATCAGTGCAAGGCATGCAGGCACTGTATATGAGTGTATAGATCTGACTGCATACTTCAAAAGGGTCCATTACTGACTGTTGCTGCCTATTTTATATATACCTAACTGTAGGTATCTGTGGCTAGGATTTTTTTTTCCACCTACACCTGTGGCCTACAAATTGAGGCAATTCAGGCCTACATTCCACTGTATTTGCTGTCTGTTACCCTAGTTCTGTATAATATTTTGGGGTATAACCTTAAAAGATACAGGCTACATAGAGTGACCAGTGTGGTATCTGTGACAGACTCCTATTTCTCTGTGTGTCAAAAATTGTGGCAAATCAGGGAAACATTACCCTTTTTGCTGTGTCTTACCCTATTTCTAGAGTCTTTATAGGTAAAAAAAAAATTAAAAAACTCCAGGGCACATATTGAACAGTCTGTTATCTCCGTCAGACACCAGTTGTATCTGTGCTCTACAAATAGGTGCTTTCAGGTCTACCTTGCCCTTTTTTTCTGTCTGCTATCCTAGATCTAGTATATACTATTTTGGCCTAAAAAATAAAAAAATACTGGCTTCATATTGAACAGTCTGGTATCTCAGTGGCATGCCTCATCTATCTATGGGCTACAAAGTGTGCTTTTGAGTGTTCCCTTCAGCTTTTTTTGCTATGTGTTACCGTAGCTCAAAACAGTTTTTTGGTGTAAAAAATACAAAAAGACGGGCGACATATTGAACAATCCGGTATCTCTGTGACACGCCTCATGTATCTGAGGGCTACAAAGTGTGCTTTGGAGGCTTCCATTCACCTTTAATTGCTGTGTGTTACCCTAGCTATAAACACTATTTAGGGCTAAAAATTTTAAAAATACTGCCCACATATTGAACAGTGTGGTATCGCTGTCAGACGGCTGAGCTGTTTGTGGCCTACAAATTGCAGCAATTCAGGCCTACATTCCACTGTATTTGCTGTCTGCTACCCTAGTTCTGTACAATATTTTGGGGTATAAACTAAAAAAATACAGGCTACATAGCGTGACCAGTGTGGTATCTGTGTCAGACTTCTTTCTCTCTGTGTGCTAAAAATTGTGGCATTTCAGGGCTACATTAGACAGTTTTTCTTCATCTTACCACAGTTATTGACAGTGACAACAGTTTGTTAAACAAATAAAGTACATTCCAGATATTCGAAAGTGTGTTTTGCCTGCACACGGATTACATGACATATAATTTTGCTGCAAATTGTGACTTTTTTATTGAACGTTGAAAATATTGTACTACATTTAAAATGGGAAAGGCGCGTGGCAAGGGAAGGGGAACTGGATGTGATGGTGATGATGCATGCAGAGGCAGAGGGCAAGCTACAATTGTGCCACAACAAATACCCACATCTTATCGCAACAGATTCCTGTCAGAATTCATAGTGGACAGCAGAAGACCACTCTTGACACCAGAGCAGCGTGGAAAGGTAGTTGATTGGATGGCCGATAATACTTCCAGTCAGTTTGGCACCACCACCAGTACCCTGTCTTCCACACGGTCAAGCCTGAGTAGCCGTCAGTCTGGACCTCATATTCCTCACCCTGATCCTCATTCCACTTCCCAAGCCGAGTGCCCGCAGACTACTGACCCCACACTTGGACACTCCGAAGAGCTGTTTAGTTGTCCTTTTATAGATTCTGGCTTCTCGCCCGGTCCACTTGAAGAGGGGCAAATTGAAATTGCATGTATGGGCGCAGACAGAAGGCGGGCAACCGTTCCTCATAAAACCAACACGAGGGAACTTGTCATTACAACTGTTCGGTCTTCCCGAATCTGGTTGTTTTTAAAGACTTTGCCGATAACCCCAATCAGACCATTTGCACCACCTGCCATGCCCGCATCAGCAGAGGTAGCAAAACTACCAGCCTGACCACCACCAGCATGATCAGGCACACGGCAGAGAAGCACTCGACTTTGTGGGACGAGCCCCAGAGTCCAGGAACAGTGTCTGCGGGTGACACCACAGCTTCTACCGCTGTTGTGCATGGAAGCCAATCCCCTGTCCATGGTGCCTGCAAAGATGCCTCCTGCCCTGCACCTGTCATTGCACACACTCAACTACCACCATCAGGAAGCACATCCACGTCCTTGTCCCAGCGCAGCCTTTAGTTGTCCATACTCCATCATTGGAGCGAAAGCGGAAATCCGCAGCCAACGCCCCGCAGGCTACAGTACTAAATGCACACATTTATCGTCTGCTTGCACTTGAAATGTTGCCTTTTAGGCTCGTGGAGACCGAAGCTTTCCACAACCTGATGGGGGCGGCCATCCCAAGGTACTCTGTCCCCAGCCAACACTAATTTTCCCGGTGTGCTGTCCTGGCATTACACAAGCATGTTTCCAACATTACCTGAGCCCTCAACAATGTTGTTACAGTGAAAGTACAATTAACCACGGACATGTGGACAAGTGCTTATGGGCAGGGATGGTACATCTCGCTGACGGCACACTGGGTTAACATAGTGTAAGCCGGTACCCAGTCTGACATTGGGATGGAACACGTCCTACCAACGCCGAAGATTGCGAGCCCTAGCTCAATCAGTGTTGCCCCGACAGTCTACAGCTCCTGCATGTCATCCTCATACTCCTCCTCCTCTTCAGCCTGCATCTCTGAAATGACCACATCAGTCGCAAGCTTGAAGGAGTGCAGCACTGCCTCAGCCAAGCGGCAACAGGCTGTGCTGAAGCTAATATACTTAGGTGACAAACCTCACAATGCTGAAGAGTTGTGGACAGCTCTGAAAGAGCAGGCAGATATGTGGCTGACACTGCTGAACTTACAGCCAGGCATGGTGGTATGTGACAATGGCCAGAACCTGGTGGCGGCTCTGAGGCGAGGCAAGCTCACACACGTACCATACCTGGCCCATGTGCTTAATCTGGTGTTTCAGCGGTTTCTCCAAACCTACCCAGAGCTGCCGGATCTGCTTGTGAAAGTACGCTGCCTGTGTGCGCATTTTAGAAAGTCAGTTACAGCTTCAGCCGCCCTTTCCATGCTTCAGCAGCATTTGCAGCTTCCCGCTCACCGACTGGTGTGTGATGTCCCCACATGTTCGAACTCTACACTGCATATGCTAGAAAGGATATGTGAGCAGAAGAGGGCAGTTGTTGAGTATCAGCATCAACAAGGGCGTCAGTATTCAGTTCAGATTCCACAGATAAGACCTCAGGAGTGGACATGGATGTCAGACATATGCACCATCCTACAAACATTTGAGGAGTCCACGAAGATGGTGAGCGGTGATGACGCCATAATTAGTGTCACCATCCAGCTTCTCTGTATTCTGAAAAGCTCTCTGCTCGCAATCAAAGAGGATGCATTGCAGGCGGAGCATGATGAGATGGAGTACGGAACCATACAGGGTGATTACACACAGCACAGCATCATGTCATCCCAATGTGGATTGGTTGACAAAGAGGAAGAGGAGGAGGAAGAACAGGAGCTACTTTCCTGAGCTATAGATGGTACTACAAGCACAACTGTCATACCGTCTGTTCAGCATGGATGGCCTGAGGACAAGGAGGAGGAGGATGAGGAGGAGGACAGCATGGTCAGTCGTCCTGTTGGTGAGGACACGCAAGGCTTGCCAGTTATCAGTCTGGCACGCATGGCTGACTTTATGTTGCGCTGCCTTTCCTGTGACCCTCGCATTATCAAAATGTTTGTGGACACTCAGTACTGGTTGGTGACACTTCTGAATCCATGCTACAAGGAGAACTTTCAATCTCTTATTCCAGAGTCAGATAAGTGTATTAAATTGATGCAGTACCAGAGGACCATTGTTGCGGAATTACTGAACAAATTCCCATCTGAAATCGCTGGCAGCAGAGGTCACAGTTCGTTGGCCAACCAAGGAGTAGAGGTGATAGAGACCCAACTACAATCCAGCAGAGGCAGGGGAACACTGTAAAAGTACTGGGACACTTTTCTAAGTCCCTCCCATCGCCCTGGCACAGAGTCACGGGGTAGTTTCACAAGGCCTGGAAAGTTTGGGAAGATGTTGAAGGAGTACCTTGCTGATGGTACCAATGTCCTCCGTAGTGTTGAGCGATACGATACTGCAAATATCGGGTA
>VIAB01049008.1:0-13721 GCA_009801035.1 Oophaga pumilio | reverse complement strand
CAGCCATTTTTTTTTTTTCTGTAAGGTCAAAGAATGGGTCAAATTAGAAAGTGAGATAATAAGTTCTAAAGACAGATTTTCTAAGCTAACGTCACTCCCCTTACCGCTCGAAATACTGCGTTTCTGTGACATAAGCAGACTCACAAAAATACAGACATGTGAATATAAAGAACATGCAGCACATAGGCATATACACATTTAATGCTGGAACAATACAACCTTTTGATGGTATTCTAATGTAAAGGAGCAGCAAAATGCCCTTTATTTCTATCATGAAGATATAGGGCAGTGCTAGAGTATATGCCATAATGACTTCGACACGTTACATGCAGCCAGCCTTGGCTAATATAACAGATGAACAGAACAGTGATCTATCTGTACTCTGAACAATCCCATTTTTATCTGGAAACTAAGTATAGCCATATTGCTCAGCTGAAAATTCAATATTTTATTATTAATAATATCAGTAAATTTGTTTTGAACAGGGACCAGTTCTTTTCTATGAGTAAAAAAAAAATCCTAATCGATTTCATGGAGTCATTACAACTGGCATAAGAGAACAGGGTGCCTTGTAGCTTTTGCAAGGAGAAAGTAATTAAAATAATATATGTCCGCAGTGTTCCATTGAATAGTGTGAAATCCAATATTTAAAGAACTGGAGCCTGCAGCCTTTATTATTAGTTCACTGAATATTACATTTTAATATCTTGTTTTCAAAAATAATTGTGCTATTCAATGAATGTAAGTAAGACCTGTCAGGGCTTGGGTAAAACATGTTGTCATGTCTATTTTGAAACAATCTGTTATAGCACAAATGTTCCACTAGATGTCACTATAGTATCACAAATGATATAAACCAGTTCCACTGATCTGTTCTATAAAAAGGATTCATAGTAGTAAAATAGAAGCTTTATTTCTTACAAGGATAAAAGAATAATGAGCGCCGATGGCACAAAGTACTGAATAAAATAAAAAGGGGGCAGGGAAGTTGTGCTAGATGTTATATATAGGGATGTTATACGCTGTAACTATGTAATAATGCAGGTTCTAGCTCTCTGATATTAGTGACCTCCAATTCTCCAACATCTGCGTATCAGGGGGTGATGGGCAACAACAAGATGAGTCAAAGACCTAAGGTGAAATACATTTGGAGAATTGCAAGGGAAAGCTTACACTGAAGCATCTCTAATTCCCTGTCCAGCATCTCCGTGTTTTTATTTTATCCCCCTCAGTACTTTCCGTTCCTGTTACTATTTGTGTCCCTGTCACAAATAAAGGTTTTACATTAACTAACTCTACATGCTCTAAAAGTTTTGAACAAGATGAGATTTACTTCCTATTTTCCAGCTTTATTATATACATGTATTATATATGACTGTTAACATCATCCTTTTATTTAAAAAAAAAAAGGAATAAATGATTCAAGCCAAATGTTAACTTAAACCTATTCTGCATGGTCTTCAACAACTGACAGACTGATCCAGTTCTCACGCTTTTGCATTTGTTTGTTTACGTCTAAAATATAACATTACAGTCATTAAAAATAATAAAAATATATTCTTTCAAAGCAGATAGGTGAGTTTAATATGTTACCTAAGTGGGATCAGTACTCCTGATGGACAAAAAGACACCAAAACAGCACTGACAGATTACAGCAGACACATCGTCCTCTGGCATTCATGAGCACAGCCCTGCCTTCTCCTTCCCCGCAGGGTGATGATTGACAAGCTGCTTTGTATGCATGTACAGCCAGCAATGTCTCAGTCCCTGCGAGGACACCAGGACGGTAGTGATTGCGACGTCTGCATGCCCTAGAGTTGCACCCATGTGCTCCCGATAGGTTGCCTTTTGGGTACACATTATATGCTGCAGACATTGCGGCATCCAAAAAGGTTTCTGTTGGCTGGAAAAACGCCACATAAATTACATGCATTTTTGCAAGAGTTTTTGATGCTCTTTTTTTTCCTGGGTAAAAAATGCTGCAAAAACACTATAGAAATTGACATGCTGCAGATATGAAACTGCTTCAAGTAAGAATAAAAAATCTGCAACAAGTGCATGAGACTTAGCAATTCTCATTCTCTTTGCTGGGACAATAAAATGCTGCATTAGTCATGGTGTACTTTGTACTATAGAGCCATAGGCAGGCATTTTTGAGACACTTTTTTAGGCTATGTTTCCAGGATGAGCTTTTTGGTGAGTTTTTGATGTTGCAGAATTTCTGCACCCATTAAGTAAGATTGGTTACTTTCTTTTTCAAAAATATGCAGCCTCAAAACTCACCAAAAAACCATAAAAGCAATGGTTGTGAATTAGAATAGCTTTGCAATATGACAACTGAAGGAGTCTGCCATTACAGAAAATGTCTGTCAGGGCACAACGGGTCCACAGCTGGGCATATCAATGTGACAAAACGCCTCGCTCCAAAATGTTTAATCTGTTGCACCGCAACCAAAAGTGGTTACAGCCATTGTCCTCTACTCCAGCGCAGATGGTAGAGCGAGCTGTAATGGACCGGTTCTTGCACTCCCTTCCGAGCTAGATACAGACTAGGGTTGCCGACTAAGATCTGATACCTTTCGACACGTATCAGGCAGTTGACAATTCCTTGGAGAGGCAACCCACTCCATACTGGGGGGCATAGGTTAAAATGGGGAGGAGCATCCAAAGTCCAAAGAGGCAGCAGAGGTCAGGCAGAGGGCCTCTTTGGAGTATGTGATTTGCTGGAGATGTCATGGCCCAGGTCATATAGCTGTCCATTGTCCCTTGACCACCGACCAAATGGACTGTAGTATGGGACACCGGTGTTCATTCAATGCATATCCAGCTTGCAGTGTGGACTATCCACCCGGTGAGGGTCCCCAAGGTTGTCCTGTAAAAGTGAATGGTCTGTAAATATCTGGACTACTAGACTCAGGGAGTTTGGTGACCCTCATGAGGGCCATACTCCCTCTCCAGTTATCCCTTGGAGGAAAGTGGGCGTCCGCTGCATTCACGGGGATGCTAAAGACTATCCAGTGGCCAGAGTGGTTATTGAAACTTAGTCCCATGTTGTCGGCACAAGGTTTGCTAAAGGACATTGAAGCTGGAATCTAAGACAGGTGGGCTATCCAACACTATTGTATGGATTTGTTACTTTATGTTTTACCTTCTGCCGGATAAAGGCTGTATTTATGTTTTCTTGAGAAATGGTTTATGAAGATTGTAATAAACCAGGCGGACTTTAAATAGAAACGGTTCCTGTGTCTAGCTCTGTAAGAAGCAGAGTGAGTCGACCTATCACTGTATATCTTATTATATAATTGCCAGTTGGGACTTCCGGCTGCTGACCCCGTATCCCATAAGGCACCACGGCAGTGTCACTTGTGCAGACGCAGTTCGTGGCTGCAAAGGCCATGAACTGCACCTGCACAAGTGACATTCACGTCACCGCTATTCCCGCGCATGCGCAGTAACAGCTACAACTGCGCTCTCTGCCCGCTCTACCTGCACATGCACGGTAACAACGCGGCTGTTACTGCGCCTGCAGGGGAATAGCGGTTACGTTTTCACAGCACTCCCGATGCGATAGCATCAGGCACATTTCTAATATTTATATATACAGGTGCTTCTCACAAATTAGAATATCAAAAAGTTAATTTATTTCAGTTCTTCACTACAAAAAGTGAAACTCATATATTATATAGAGTCATTACACACAGAGTGATCTATTTCATGTGTTTATTTCTGTTAATGTTGATGATTATGGGTTACAGCCAATGAAAACCTAAAAGTCATTATCTCAGTAAATTAGAATATTTTATAACACCAGCTTAAAAAAATTATTTTAAAATCCGAAATGTTGGCCTACTGAAATGTATATTCAGTAAACGCACTCAATACTTGGTCAGGGCTCCTTTTGTATCAATTATTGCATCAATGTGGCGTGGCATGGAGGCAATCAGACTGTGGCACTGCTGAGGTGTTATGGAAGCCCAGGCTGCATTGATAGCAGCCTTCAGCTCATCTGCATTTTTGGGTCTGGTGTCTCTCATCTTCCTCTTGACAATACCCCATAGATTCTCTATGGGGTTAAGGTCAGGTGAGTTTGCTGGCCAATCAAGAACAGTGATACTGTTGTTTTTAAACCAGGTATTGGTATTTTGGCAGTGTGGACAGGTGCCAAGACCTGCTTCAGAATGAAATTTCCATTTCCAAAAAGCTTGTTGGCAGAGGGAAGTATGAAGTGCTCTAAAATTTCCTGGTAGACGGCTGCGCTGACTTTGGTCTTGATAAAACACAGTGGACCTACACCAGCAGATGACATGGCTCCCCAAACCATCACTGATTGTGGATACTTCACACTAGACCTCAAGCAGCTTGGATTGTGTGCCTCTCCACTCTTCCTCCAGACTCTGGGACCTCGATTTCCAAATGAAATGCAAAATTTACTTTCATCGGAAAACAACACCTTGGACCACTGAGCAACAGTCCAGTTCTTTTTCTCCTTGGCCCAGATAAGACACTTCTAGCATTGTCTATTGGTCATGAGTGTCTTGACACAAGGAATGTGACACTTGTAGCCCATGTCCTGGATACGTCTGTGTGTGGTGGCTCTTGAAGCTATGACTCCAGCAGCAGTCCACTTCTTGTGAATCTCCCCAAATTTTTGAATGGCCTTTTCTTAACAATCCTTTCAAGGCTGTGGTTATCACGGTTGCTTGTGCATCTTTTTCTAACACACTTTTTTCTTCCACTCAACTTTCCGTGAATATGCTTCGATACAGCACTTTGTGAACAGCCAGCTTTTTTAGCAAAGGCCTTTTGTGGCTTACCCGCCTTGTGGAGTGTCAATGACTGTCTTCTGGACAAGTCAGAAGTCTTCCCCATGATTGTGGAGTCTACTGAAACAGGCTAAGGGACCTTTTTAAATACTTAGGAAGCCTTTGCTGGTGTTTTTTGTTAATTATTCTAATTTACTGAGATAATGACTTTTGGGTTTTCATTGGCTGTAAGCCATAATCATAAACATTAACAGAAATAAACACTTGAAATAGATCACTCTGTTTCTAATGACTCTATATATAATGATGTATGAGTTTCACTTTTTCCGTTGAAGAACTATAATAAATTAACTTTTTGATGATATTCTAATTTTGTGAGAAGGATCTGTAATTCTTTTCACTTCTCTGTCTGAAATCTTGCGGAAGGCATCTGGTTGTGGCCAGTTCATGGTGAAATGATGTTCTTACCACTTCCAGATTATGGCCCCAACACTTGACCCTTCAGTAGTTTAGAATTTTTTTTATAACCAATGCCATCAATATGTTTTGCAACAATAAGGTTGCAAAGATTTTAAGACAGTTCACTGGTTGTACACATCATGTGATGTTTCTTATGAGGCACCTCTCTTTTTTCATGTGTTCAACACTTCATCTCTGTGTCATTTCTTATTATTAAACATAACTTAGTTTATGGACATCTAAGGATTGATTTCTTTGCCAGTCTTTATTTCTTATCAGGAAGTAGTAGTAAGCATTCTAAACTGGTTTTACATCATTATGACAGGAGAGTTAAATATATCTTAGCTTTGGACAGTTGCAATGTGAATGGATTGTCCAAGAAAAAAATACCCACAAGCAGCAATACTGCCAAAAAAGTGAATATATACTCACCCTTAATAATATACAGTATATATCTCAAACAGATAGTTGTAAGGTGAGCACTGCATCATGAGGGTCCGGCTACATTTCGGGGGAGCACCCCTTTCTCAAGCTAGAGGAACATCAATAGGAAAAGTTTTCAGCACCACACCACTTTTTCCTTAGAGTGGAATAGTTTTTGATTTTTATTCTTTGGACACACCAATATTAGTTTAATACACAGCCTCAAAGTTTAATGAGTAATCGCAGTTATAATTTGTATTCTATACATCAATAGTACACATGAAAATAATCAATTTTGTAATATACTTTGTCAGAGAAATCTGCTTCTTTTTCACTCTCAATTCATGGGAAAAATCTGTGTTCAGCGAGGACACATTTTCCCATTACTGAAACAGGAGATGATAGTTGGTGCTCATGAGTCATGACATTTAAAGGAGAGTGAGGGCGAAGAAGAGAGAGGAGGTAGAGACAAAAACATTCTACTGCAAGCTTTTCTGAAGTTACACTTACAGTTCAGCAAAGAACTTTATAAGGACCAGCTGTCATCTTCTAGCTCAGTGTTGGGAAAATCTGTAGTCAGTGAAGGCAGGTTTTACCTAAGAATTTAGAATTTTGAAAATAAATCATCAGTTCAGGAGAAAAAAAGAATCAGATTTCCCTGATAAGATATAGTAAGAAGTTTCTTATTTTCATGTGATTTTTACTGACTTAGGAAAAATAATTACAACAGCACCTACCATACTCTGATTATTTTCTCAAAATATACCCTACTTTTTCTACATCTCCAGGTTTCATAAGAAGTAACACTGGGAGACGTGTCCTCCCTCTTGAGCTGACCAGTATTACAGATAATATGATGTCACTTGTTTTTATGCAGCTATGCCAGAAAGTAATTTGTCGATAATGTCACAAGCCGCTGCTTTTGTAGCAATTCTATAATCCCTTCTTGGAGAATCACTTTTTGCTAGGGTGAAGTTAGGGTGTAGTTTCAAAAGACTTGGAATGTGTCACTTTTTTTTAATAAATTCTACAAATAAGGTCGTGGTCACACTTGCGAGAAACTCACACGAGTCTCGCACCTCAATACCCAGCACTGCCGCCGGCACTCGGGACTGGAGCATTCAGCTGCATAGAAATACATGCCGCCGCACACTCTGGTCCGGAGTGGCGGTGGCAGTGCCGGGTATTGAGGTGTGAGACTCATGCGAGTTTCTCGCAAGTATGACCCCGGCCTTAACGGTATACTGCCATACGTGCATGACACTTAAAGAAGTGCAGTATGTCACACAGAGGTCATAGAAGTGTAAGGATGGAATAGCATGCAACGTTAGAATATTACAGTGGGTAGCACGGCATTATGTGCATGAATATCATTCTGTGTTTTTCACCCACGTACCTGTGCCGACCAGGACTTGGCTTACTGGAAGCAGCTACTGGAGATCATCATCACAGCAGCATGGACTTCTAGACCACAGGGCAGCGGAGGTGCAGTGGTGACAAGCAGAAGCATTGTACAGTGCAGTGGTGTAAAGACGTAGCTACTGGTGCTGGAGAATAAAGCTCCTCAGCAGATTTGCTCCTAGCAATAGGACGGCTATAATGTTGTCCATAGCATTCATAGATGCATTGACTGCATTTATATTGTAAAACCACTTTGCTGTTCATATGTTCAGTCTTTTGAACATTATTTTTCTTTTTCAGGTTTCTAAAAATCAACAAAATATGTCCCGAAGAATAATACTCCTGTATCATGTATTGGATTAAACTTCAAAATGGCCGGGTAAATAATGATACACAAACCCTACAACATAAGAAGTGAACACTGAGAATCCTTACAACGTAATTTTTATTGAATATACAAAAAAAGTTTACAACAGGATACAACATTGTTGGCCTATCCTTAGATGGTACTGCATGGTAAACCTCTTCTTTTACTGATCAGTGCCCTTTTTTATTTCTACTCCTATACAAATCTTTTTTTTTGTTTGTTGTGTGAGATAGAATACCAAAAAAGTGCCATGACTTCTCATTTCAAAGTCCCATCGTACCTGATGCCTAAACGCAGTTCTATTCTATACAGACGTCCTGCTACACATTTAGCACTAGGCCCACCAATCTTTTATGCCACGTCTATGCTTGTAACCCTTTAAATCTATATTTTTAGTTCACTGTCTAATATGTATATAAATAGGACATGGATTTTCTTTTCCAAGCAGCCACTAAAAAGGATTGCTCATTGTCAGGGATGATCTGGCATTTGTTGCCAAATGTTAGACACATTGTCTGAAATAGCTTAATACAATCACACTGGGTGCGCCGTCCATCCCAAAGAATTTAGGAAACCAAGGAAGCAAAGATCAGATTTGTGAAGGTAAATCCTGTTTATTTCATAATTTTTTTGTAAGATAACTAAATAGATATTATATGAGGTAGATAGATAGATAGATAGATAGATAGATAGATAGATAGATAGATAGATAGATAGATAGATAGATAGATAGATAGATAGATAGATAGATAGATAGATAGATAGTAATCTGTATAGAGTAACCAGGTCTTTATAAGAATAATTGAATGCCTTGAAGTTTTGTTCTGCATGAAGGTATCATAATGTAAAACAGTGGTCTCCAACCTGCTGCTCTCCTCCTGTGGGAAAACTAAAACTCTCAGCATGCCCTTACAGCCACTGTGTCTCACATATATGAGTGATCTCCAACAGAATCCTACTTAATGACCTTCTCAGTGGCTTCTCATGTTTTATTCAATGTAATTTCAAAAATATTGACAAGAAAAAGGGTAACACTGTTTTGAACTTTTGACTTTCAGGCTTCACATCTCATTATACACTTCTGCTTCGAATGTGAGACTGCCATCATTTTACAGACAATCATCTTGGATATCTCATACATAAATTTGACTTGTAACTATTTAGCATATGCTTAATTATGCAGATTCTTGCCATATTACTGCATTGTTAGTGTTTTGCTACTAAAAATCTAAATTTAATTTTTTATTATTTTGTTAATATTTTGTAAATCCTCCTTTGGCTTTCAACACTGCCTCAATTTTTCTAGACATGATCTGGACATGCTCTCGATCAGATTCAAGCATGTGTCGAAATATGATCCCAGGTCTCTTCTACACATTCCCAAACTTGGTGCATACTGCTCGACTCACTTGGGCATGTATACAGCTTTTTCTTCAACTCTTCCCACAAGTGTTCAATTAGGTTGAGGTCTGGTGACTGTGGGGGCCAATCGAGCACCTCTACTTCATTGTCTTGGCACCATTTCTTCACCAATCTCAACGTATGCTTCAGGTCGTTGTCCTGCTGGAACACTATGTCATCCTTTTCATACCCATAGTACTCAAGTGTATGAAGTAACTTGTGTTGTAGGATACTCACATATAGCTCAGCATTGAGACCACCATTGATCCAGGTCAAGTACCCATCACCTTCGGCTGTTAAATAACCCCTAATCGTAAGGCTTCCTCCACCGAACGTAACAGTTCCTCCAATTTCTCATTCTGTTAGCCCCTTTTTCCCTTGTTTCATCAAGACCCATTTGCACCCATCAGAGCCTAGTCTATTGACTTTCACCTCATCCCTCCACTTTCATCACCCATTTCCAATCATCTACTGTCCACTATTTGTACTTTTATGCAAATTTGAGCATACGTTTCTAATGACGATATTGCAGTCGAGGCTTCTTGATCTTTTTTCGAGCCACCATTCCAGACTTGTGTAATGTGAGTCACACGGTGCTTGTATGGACATCTGTGATCTCACTATTAGGAAGCATATGAGTCACCCCCATTGTCATGTTTTTTGTTGTATTTTGTAGTCTTCAGAAAGAAAAAGATTTTTCCACCACCAGGAGCGAAACAGTACCAATGCAGTCACATGACAAGAATCTGTATATCTAATTACAGGTGCTTTTCACAAAATTAGAATATCATCAAAAAGTTAATTTATTTCAGTTCTTCAATATAAAAAGTGAAACTCATATATTATATAGAGATATTAAAGCGTGATCTATTTCAAGTGTTTATTTCTGTTAATGTTGATGATTATGGCTTTCAACCAATGAAAACCCAAAAAATTATCTCAGTAAATCAGAATAATTAACAAAAAACACCTGCAACGGCTTCCTAAGCATTTAGAAAGGTCCCTTAGTCTGTTTCAGTAGGCTCCACAATCATGAGGAAGACTGCTGACTTGACAGATGTCCAGAAGGATGTCATTGACACATTCCACAAGGAGGGAAAGCCACAGGAAAACATAGTAGATCCCGAATACCGAAGCATTTACCTTAAAGAAATTACCGTTCAAAGCAAGCAACCACACCAGAATTAGGGCCTTTAGCATCAGTCTGGATAAGATGATTATGCACCCTTTTTTGAGGGGACCCTTAAAATTTAACCCATGTAGCATGGTGCACAATACCTCCACAGAAAATTTTTAAAAAATATCAGCCTCAGAACATGGGGAACAATACTCCAACATAAGATTATTAAAATTTCAGCCTCAGAGCATGGAGAAAAATACCTCCAAATAAGATTATTAAAATTTTCACCCACAGACCATGGGGCACAATATCCCCACAGATGCTGATTAAAATTTCACTCCAAGAGACAATGGGTACCTGAAATTTTGTGCTGAAAAATGGTGGCAGGAAGGGGTAGGTTGCTACAAAAGGAAGCAAAATGGGGTAAGAGCAGAAGGACAATTGCCCTGCAAACAAATGTGGATAGGGAAATTACTTAAAGGGGTTCTGTTGTGAGGAGGTGGACGAAGGTTCTTACACCCCTCTACAATTGGGAATGGGGCACTGACTTAAAACAAAATAAAAAAAATAATAATTTTTAACCAGGATGCCAAGAACTAAGTGGAGGATGAGGTAGACATTGTCATGTACGTTTAACAGTCGAAGTAGAAGTAATCCAACACAACAAAGAATAAAATACAAAACCAAACAATTATCTTGAACCAGAAAGCCAAGGTCCAAGCCGAGGATGAGGTACATTTGTGATGTAGGTATAACAGTCCAAGTAGTCGGATAAAAAAAAAAACTTCCTTCTCACCCCCACTGGGGGTGGTCTTTGTTGTCCGTTCTCATTCTCGGGTCCTCTACCAATATATATATATATTTCTTTTAAGTGGAAAAAATGAAAATAACAGGAATTTAATATAAAAACAAAGTATTTTCTTGAACCAGGAGGAGGCAGAGGAGGAGGTAGCCAACACCTTTTTATTTATTTATTTTTTTTGGTGGGGGAGGCTACAAAATTAAACAAATCACAAATAGAGATTAACCACGGCTAGGCTTGGCTGGTTTAATTGCCTAGTCCAGGGTTCCCCAACTCCAGTCCTCAAGGCCCACCAACAGGTCATGTTTTCAGGATTTCCTTGGTATTGCACAGGTGATGCAATTATCACCTGGGCAATACTAAGGACATCCTGAAAACATGACCTGTTTGTGGGCCTTGAGGACTGGAGTTGGGGAACCCTGGTCTAGTCAGCCAAAGGTACGGACAAGTCCTTTGTGATCCATGCCTGGTTCATTTTAATGAATGTCAGCTTGCCCACATTGTCTGTGGACAGGGAGACGCTCATGTCTGTGATGACACCCCCTGCTGTGCTAAACACAAGTTCAGACAGTACACTTGCCACAGGGCTGGCCAGCACCTCCAAGGTGTAAACTGCAAGCTCAGGCCATGTGTCCAATTTGTAGAACCAAAAGTTAAATGGGGCAAAGCCATTAGTTATAACGTGTAGACGTGTGGACAGGTACTCTTCCACCATGTTGTGGAAACACTGCCTCCTGCTGATATGGATCATATCAAATGGTGGTTTCGGATGTTGTGGCATGCGGAGGAATTGTTTCCACATTTTGGCCATGCTAACCCTGCCTTCTGAGGTGCTGGCTGTGTCCCAGCTGCGTTGGCAACTTCTTCCTCCTCTCTGCCTTGTTCTTCCACTGAGCCCCTGATATCAGGTGGGGAAGCCATCAGTACTTTCTCTACCAGCATGTGCTTGTATTCACTAATTTTGAGATCCCAGTCAAAGGAAGGAAGGATGGTAATTTGTCCTTGTAGCGGGGATTCAGCAGAGTGGCAAGCCAGTAATCAGAACTGGTGATGATAAGGGCAACTCAGCAGTCATTGCGTAGGTACAACAGCATGTATTGGCTCATGTTTGCCAAGCTGCCCAGAGTCAATGACAAGCTGTCCTCAGTGCAACGTGTATGGTCTGGGTCCTCTAAATCCCACCAGCCATGCTCGATCGATGCCTATGAGCAACTTGGAGTGCCACCCCGCTGGAAGCACAGTTCCTCAGTGTCCTTCTGCTCCACACCCTCCAAAACTGTCCCTTGGTTGGACCCTTGCGTACTATTCCACTGTAGGTATAGGAACACACCCTGGTAGCCATGTGTGGATGACAGGCCTGATAAAGGTGTGAATGTTGCCTGGTCCTCCTGCTACTCTTCCTTCTGTGCCACCACCTCATCCATCATCGCCTGAAGGGTTTTTTCAAGCAGCGCTGGCCATGTTGGTGGATATTCAAAACAGCACACATGTACCGCATTGAGGCTCATTCATTCGTGATCAAGCTCCACTATTGCCTGATGCTGCTCACAGTCTCTACAGCATATGCATGGTGGAGTTCCACTTTGTTGGTACGTCACATATGAGGTGGTGAGCTGCTAGGCAAAAGTGACGCTGCTATGCAAATAGGCAAGCAGCAGGGTGAAAATGCGAAAAGAGCGCACACACTGAATGCACTTTCAGCAGTAAATCAGACATATTTGAGTAGTTCTTCAGGAAACTCTGCACTACCAAATTCAGCACTTGCCCCGGGCAAGGGATGACAGTTAAACTGGCTAGGTCCAGAGCTGCTACCAGATTTCACCCATTATTGCAAACCACCAGGCCGGGCTTAAGGTTCATGAGAACCAACCACTCATGTGTCTACTGTTTGATTCCTTTCCATAGCTAATGCACAGTGTGGGATCTGTCCCCCAAACAAATGAGTTGCAGAACAGCCTGCTGCCATTTCCTCCTGGCTATGCTAAAATTAGGGGTGGAAGAAGTGGAGTAGGAGGATGAGAAGGCAAACATGTACTGAGAAACATCCAGCAATTCTCGGTCGGGGTAGGACATTTGGTGAAACATCTTCCACCTTTATATGGTGATTTTTTGCATTATAGTACAAGGTTTAAATGACACAGAGCCATAGGATTTTATGCCTCAAAGTACAAAGTTTATATGGCACAGAGAAGTAGGATTTTGTGCTTCAGAGTACAAGGTTTATATGGCACAGAGCCATTGGATTTTTTGCCAGAGAACAAGGTTTATATGGTACAGAGCAACAGGCTTATGGCACAGACCATGAGAATTTTATGGCAAAATGCTAGAATGGCACACAGGAACAGGCTTTTATGGCACAGGAAGGAGGATCGGGAGGTGAAATCAGATCCAAACTGCGAAATAAGGCATCAGCTTTGATATTCTTGGAACCAGGCCGAAAGGTGATGGAAAAATGAAAACGTGAAAAAAAAAAGCGACCACCTCGCCTCACTAGGGGTCAAACGTTTGGCAGACTCAATGTGAGACAGGTTCTTGTGGTTCGTAATAACCGTGATCCGATGAGCAGCCCCCTTCAAAAAGTGCTTCCATTCTTCAAAAGTCAATTTTATGGCTAATAACTCCAGATTCCCAACATTGTAATTTCTCTCAGCAGGAGAAAATTTCTTGGAGAAAAAGGTACAAGGTCTTAAGTTAGTTAACCCCTTTCTGTCATTGGACGTACTATCCCATCCATGTGCCCTGGGACTTAATTCCCAAGGACGAGATAGTACGTCATAGGCGATCAGCTGCGCTCCCGGGGGAGCGCAGCTGATCGCGGCCGGGTGTCAACTGATCATCACAGCTGACACCCGGCACTATGTGCCAGGAGCGGTCACAGACTGCTCCCGGCATATTAACCCCTGGTACACTGCGATCAAATATGATCGCAGTGTACAGTGGGCACAGGGTGTTAGAACCCTCTTGTTAGATTTTGTTTCAGTTTGC
>VIAB01049006.1:0-10213 GCA_009801035.1 Oophaga pumilio | reverse complement strand
AGGCCCGATCACCTGAAAACAATTACCGTGCAGAGATACACTCTCTGAAACCAAGTTTTGGCGCCATTATTGAAAAGACGCTCGAGCATGCGCACAAATTACCACCAGTCATGACACAAACATGATGTGTATCGCGTAAGCGCAATGTCCATAATAAAATGATGCAAAGCCACCAACACACAAGTCTGGAATTACCAAACATCTCTGAACAGCGCTTTTCATCATTTTATTATGGACTTTACGCTTGCGAGATACACGTCATGCTTGTGTCTGTTTTTTTCATCTGTGGCATTGTTTCCTTTTTTGCTTTGCTCTGATTTCTGCTTAACTGTATGAGTTCAGCCGGGTTCCTGGCTGGGACCTGTGCTGGACTTTGTTTCAGTTGCCACAGCTATTGTCAGTCTGTTCAGTATTCCTAGTTCCCTGTTATTTCAGTATCTGTTGTTTGCGTCCAGTACACACCAGAGCTCTGATTTAGTGGGGGAGAGGTCATGTGGCCTCAGTATTTTTGCATATCAGACGTGTTGGAATTTTTCCTAGGGTTTTTGCGGAATTGCAGACAGTATCCTTTTCTGTCCTGTACTATCTAGACAGTTTGGGCCCCAGCATTTGCTCGCTCTATTTTCTGCCTGTGTTTTGTGCTTTATCTGTCTCACCGGCAATATATGTTTGGGGGCTATCTATTCCTTTGGGGCTCTACTCCGGGGCAGTTTAGCTTTGCCCTTTATCTCTTTAGGCTTAGTTAACTCTTTGGCTGTGTCGAGGTGTCTAGGGCATCGTAGGTACTTCCCACGGCTAATTGTAGTTGTGTTGTCAGTTTAGGGGTCTGCAATCCGCTAAGTTACCAACCTCTCTGGGTGTCTGGTTGCCTGGCCTAGTTCTAAATTGTCCTGCTCGGTTACCGTATCATAACAATGTGCCTAGCCATGAATGGAGGAAAAAGGTGCAGTCTTGGTTGATTAAAGTATATTTTCTCTGAAATACCAGAGTGCTTTTAGAAAAAAATATACTTGGCTGCTAATATTTAGCAAGGTTCTGATTCATGCTGCCTGTGATTTGGGCAGTATGAGTCATATGATAATTTAAATTTAATGACATCGCAGGACAAGCTTTACTGGAATGAAAAACTTTGTAGCTTTGTAATTTAACTTGTGTAAAAAAAAACACCTCTGGGAATCTGCAGGAGGTTTACAGTATTACTGTAATCTAACTGCCTGAAGCCAAGGTTCCATAATGAACTCAGAGCAATATATATTTTTTTCTATGCTTATATAGCACTTTTATTTGCACAGTGCTTTCAAAATATTATCATCATCACTGTCCCTGTTGGGGCTCACAATCTACATTCCCTATTAATATGTCTTTGGATTTTTGAGAGGAAACTGAAGTACTTGGAGAAAATCCATGAGAGCACACAAACTCCTAGCAGATGTTGTCCTAGGTGGGATTTGAACCTATGACACCATTGCAGAACAGATATAGTTCTAACCACTGAGCCACCATGTTTGACAAAATTCCTACAACACACTTTAGTCAGACTTGTTTTATCAGATATTTACCAATATTTGTTCTTGGACAAAACATAGCAGCTACATATTTGCTGTGAACTAATAAGAAAGTGTTATTTCCTTTTTACACAGTGCACTTTATATACTGTGAATTTGTCTTGGGGTTTGGACAAAATTATCTGTTTTATTACCAAGTATTATCTTAAATAAAACTAAAAAAAAAGCTAAAAAAGCCCTAAAAATAATATTAGTTGCTGCACAAAAAACTGATTTGACAGCTCGGATGGGCATTGAAAGAGCTTGTCGGACCACTTTGTTCTAATCATGTTAAGTTCTTTAGCAAAACCTAACTCTGCTTATAGGATATTCTTTATCTCTTTGTTTCACAATTTTCCCATTCTGGAATACGGTACATAAAGCCTAATAGCTACTTTTTCAGAGAAAGGACTTTTAAGGACAATCTGTCCATTTCAGAAACACATTAACCCAGTTTTACTAACCTTTGTTGATTTTCTTTTGTATGAAAGCACTCTTAATACTGTTATTTTAGTGACTTATATTTATTTTCTCAAGCAGAAAGATGGAAACTACTTCTAAAAAAAAAGCTTTTATTGAAGTGAAATACTTCATACAGAGTTTCACCACGAGAGGGGGTTAAAAGTACAATAGACAAACATTAAAAAAAATCCTGATATTTGTGCATTCGCAGTTGTCTAAGCACTTTATTTTTGGCACAAATGATTAATACAAAAGAAAACATCTTTGACACACAACTACAAGTACCCACTTGTAGCAGCATGCCCACTCCATTGTACATCAAGGCAGTTGTGCCTAAGGCTACTGAGAAGCCTAGTTACGAGTCTAGGACTCAAGCCATGCTTTTTGCTTCCTGAAAGGGACAAGTCGCACAAGCCCACTGTTGAAGAGTATCCTACATCTGCCTCCTCCTCCAATAATCAGAGAACACACGCTTTAGGGCTACAGAACTCAGTGTTAAGTAGTTTGTCGAATAGGAGAGAGCTGAATGAAAGTACATTTCAACCCTTCTACTTAACAGTGGACTAGAAAGGATAGCGTACCTGAAGATGCTTATATGCATGATTCTCCTACCTCTTTTGATTACAGCAATGAACTCGGATATGCAAAATTATCACAGTGCTGTTCTGGATTCAAAGGGAAAATATAAAATGTACTGGATGCACAAGGAAAACATAATCACTTTTCTTGTACAGGTTGAGACCCTGGGCTATGTTGGATTGGGTTTTTCTTCTAATGGAGCTATGGCATCTTCTGATATAGTTATTGGAGGCATTGAAAAGGGCAAACCCTACTTACAGGTGTGTATACTGGCTTCAAAAAACTAAAAATTGATAAGCTGCAAGTTGGATGGTCTAGTTATCACTGAAAAGAATGATTTTAGATGAGTTTATAGAAGAGTTAAATTGTTGCATTTGTTAAGTAATTAAATGTAGTTTTCTAAAAGGTAACAGTCTCATTTGATTTAAATAGGGTGCTTGATCTAGTAACCAAAGCCTGCTACACAGAGTGTGTATAGTGTTGTGTTCAATGAGTGAGATCTTGGGGACCACTACTTGCAGAATATCAGAAAAAGTATGTATATACCAGTACACGTAGATATTCATGAGTCAGCAGCACAGCCTAATTGTGTTCAAGACTCCAAGTAGTCTACAAGCTCAGTGTTCTATGTTCCAGGAAAAATGAGGTCGTTCTTCCATTATGGTCAAAAATTGTGTTATTCACCAAGATCCACAATCCAATAAAGGAATGAAGTCTTTCAGTTTGTTTCCCAAAAGTATCGGGCAATTATTTAAGATGAAAAAGTATGTTCTTTAGGAGCAGATAACAATCAAAAGTATACATTGAAAAATGATGGATAGAGTCTATCAACTTACCAAGCCTGTCAAAATTCTGGAGTCTCGCCACATAGGTGCTCCATAAATATGGCATAAAGATAATTGGCTTAAATATATTTACTAATCCAATTTGTTCCTGTAATTTTGAAAAATAGGAAGTATAAAGCACCCACTCTCTTAGGCATTTATTTGTTAAGAAATCAACATTAAAACGTGATATTTTTCATTTTTTACACTTTTATATATGCACTCGTATTTGTATAATATATATGTTAAATGGAATTCTTGATTGTATGAAAGATTGGTAATGTGAGAGTGCTAAGACCCAGCTAACTCCGTCAGTGCAATACAGTTCAAATTAAATAGTAAAAAGTTATTTTTATTAGTATTTTGCTTTTCAGATAGCTTCTTAACAACCATAGTTTCACTGTGTGCATTGAAATATGGAATTCATCTTCTGATAGCACTCCTGATACTGATACATCGAACTCCTAAGTGGATTGAAATGTAATGAGATTATTTGGTTTTGTCTTGTTGAACACATATTTATTTTCTTTTCAATTTGGTATTCTACGGTTGGTTACTAATGTATTTTCCTTTAGCAGAGTTTAAACCAGTTACACAGCAGGTGGCATTTTGAGAATTCTATCATGTTTTTCCCAACAAGGATCAGTCAAGCATATCCCCAAATTTAATGATGAGTAGCATTTATAAAAGGGCTCAGTGGTATAATAAATGTTACTTTAAAGTTAAGCTTTAAATAATTGTTCCCCTCATTGTTTCTCACTCCTCTTTCACACTTTCCATCTTAGAATATTATGGTTCATATCTTTATTTTATATGTACAATGAAACATTTGTACTTTTGGACATATTTTATAGCATTTTGAAAGAAATTATTAATTTTAACCCCTTAGTGGCAGAGCCAATTTTGCACTTTAATAAACAAGCCAATTTTTACAATTCTGACCACTGTCATTTTATGAGTTTATAGCTCTGGAACACTTCAGCTGATTCCACTTGTTCTGCAACTGCGATTTCTCTTTTATCCAACAAAATTTACAAAAACATTTTTTAGGGACCACCACACATTTGAAGTGAGTTTGGGGGGTCAATATAACAGAAAATACCCAAAAGTTATTCCATTCTAAAATCTGCACCCCTCAAGGTGCGCAAAACCACATTCAAGAGGTTTATTAACTCTTCAGGTGCTTTATGAGAACTAAAGCAATGTGGAAGGAAAAAATTAACATTTTACTTTTTTCACAAAAAATTTACTTTGGAACCATACTTTTTTATTTTCAAAAGAATACCAGGAGAAAATGTACCAGAAAATTTGTTGTGCAATTTCTCCTAAATACAGCGATACACCCTTTATGTGGGGGAAAGCCACTGTTTGGCCGCATGGGAGGGCTCAGGAGGGAGAGATCACCGTTTGACTTTTTGAACGCAAAATTGTCTGGAATCAATGGCGGGCATCATGTTGCTTTAGGAGACCCCCTGATGTATCTAAACAGTGGAAACCCCCATTTTTAACTCCTACCCTAACACAGACCTAACCCCAACACACCCCTAACCCTAATCCCAACCCTAACCATAACCCTAACCACAACTCTACCCTAATCACAACACCACAACCATAAACCTAGCCCAAACCTAACCCTAGCTCTAAACCTAGCCCCAACCCTAACCCTAGCCCAACCCTAACCCTATCTCTAACCCCAACCCTAACCATAGCCCTAACCTTAGCTCTAGCCCGAACCTTAAGCCTAGCCCCAACCCTAACCCTAGCCCAACCCTAACTCTAGCTATAACCCTAGCCCCAACCCTAACCCTAGCCCAACCTTAACCCTAACTCTAACCCTTATCTTAACCCTAACACTAGCCCCAACCCTAACCCTAGCTATAACCCCAATCGTAACCCTAACATTAGCCCTAACCGAAATGGAAAAATGGAAAGAAATTTTTTTTTAATTTTATTATGTTTACCCAAGAGGCTGAGCTGATAATGGAGGTTTGATTGACTATTTTTTCATTTTGATGACTGTGATAGGGCCTATCACAGTGATCAAAATGAACCAATAGGAAAAACCTCTTATTGTTGTTGAGTGTCGGCCGGCAGATCTCAGCGGGCGCCCTGCACATTCGCCTGACATTTTCTTGCCGGAAGAAGACGCTGAGGGTCGGGGGACGCAGGAGGTGCCGGAGATACTGGGGAGGGCACAGGGGACACCATTTCTCTCTCCTCTGATGTGCTAGATCATATCACAAGTGAGAGAAATAAGTGGGAAATCAGACTTTTTTTTTGCGGTCACCAGCGATCACAACACTGGGGATGGTAAAAACTGACCTGAATCATCTTAGCTGAGATCCCAAATATTTTCTCTGGGGGGCACTATAACCTTATTTCTCAGTGCCTTTAAAAAGCGGCACTGAGGAATAAGTACCCTTAACTGCGCCATTAAAAGGTGTATCGGCGGTGGTTAAGGGGTTAATAGAAGTTTGGTCAAATGGTATGTGATGTCTAACAAACTTTTGCTATGAATTTTGTCACTATTGTTTTTGTGATTTAATTACATAACTCATTGAGGTGGCATATCTAAAGTAGTGTTTGATATTTTACCAGCTTTTAAGTTTATTTTATAGTTATCCAACACCAATGCCACCTATATGGAAAAGTGATTGCCTCGTTACTAACCCAACTAACTCAGGGAATTCCTTACAATGCTACCTTATGTGTGAATTAATTCTTCCTAAATAATTTGATTCAATGACTGCACCAAGAACTTCAAAGAATGTATGCATTCAAGAGTATTATGACCCTTAGGATTAATATCATATCAATAGGACATGCAACACATGTTAAATCTGTAGGTATTATATCACGAAAATCTCAACCAATAGCAGAATAGAGGTTTTTTCGCTCTTATGAAGGAGAGAAGAGAGTTGGCCAAATTCATATTCTCATTATAATCTATGGAAGATACAGAAACAGATGTTTAACCCCTTAACGTCCCCCTGCTTTTCCGGCACATGACACCTGATCTGTACAGCTCATATGTGCCCAAAACAGTTCAAATTACCCCCCTTTCGCCCCATTCAAGGTAAAACAATAAAAAAAATCAAATATTCACATATTTGGCATCGCCGCATTCAGAATCGCCTGATCCATCAATATATAAAAATAATTAATCCAATCGGTAAGCGGCATTGCGAGAAAAAAAAAAAAAAATCAAAACGCCAGAATTACTTTTTTTTGGTCGCTGCAACATTGCAATAGAATGCAATAATGGGCAATCAAAAGAACTTATCTACACCAAAATGCTATCAATAAAGACGACAGATCAGCACGCAATAAATAAGCCTCACCCAGCACCAGATCCCGAAAAATGGAGACGCTACGGGTCTCGGAAAATGGCAACTTTTTTTTTTCTTTTACAAATTTTTAAATTTTTTTCACCACTTAGATAAAAAAGAACCTAGACATGTTTGGTGTCTATGAACTCGTAATGACCAGGAGAATTTTTTTCCCATTTTCTGTTACATGACATGGTAAAACCAATGGTGTTGTTCAAAAGTACAACTCGTCCTGCAAAAAACAAGCCCTCACGTGGCCATTTTGACCAAAAAGTAAAAAAGTTATGACTCTGGGAAAAAGGAGAGCAAAAAATGAAAAGGCAAAACTAAAAATACTCCAGGTCATTAAGGGGTTAAGCACAGAGAACATAATGGAGATTCCCGCCCTGATTTATTACTTGTTTACTTTTAAGTCACTTTCCTTTTTTTTTCTTGTGATATTATTAACTGCTTTTGACACCATTTTAATCAAAATAACGCATGCGATTCAAGAATTCAGCACAGAGACAAAAATGGAATTTTTTCCTGCCTTGAACTGTTTTTGCGACTTTTGGTGCCAAAAGTGACACATTGGCACCAAAATTTGTAGAAGGTGGGCCAAAATACTGTCATACTCAAAAGTACAGTACACAAGGGATAACTGGAGTGGAATTGCGCCAAATTTTGTGACTTACTGAATAGTCTCAGTTGATGAATCAGGGAAAATACATCTGAAGGTTTTAGGCTCTGGCCACAAAGCGAAAAACTAAAAAAAACAGGCTACCATATATAAAATACTAGCTATTGAATCCATTCTACACACGGGCGGCATGCATTTTATTGGTACATTTTTGATTTGACTCCAGTTTTTGAAGACACCATGTCTGCGAATTCGCATATACAGTCTCTTCAATAAAATGGAGCTGGAGATCGCAGTAAATGTACACGCAGGCTCCAGAGTCATTTTAATGAAGAAACATACTACAATAGTGATGGTGATCTTTTCAGAGACAGAGTGCCCAAACTGCAACCCAAAGCCCACTTATTTATCTGAAAGTGCTAACATGGCAATTTAATCTGAATACTGAGCTTTTAGTTTAGAAAAAACAACAGATACAGACCGCAGGCGGGGTCAGCAGAGAGAAGTAATATGCTACCCCATCCTGGTATATGCTCCCCTATCCTGGTATATGCTCCACCATACTGGTATATGTCCCTCCATCCAGGTATATGTAGCTCCAGCCTAGCATATGGTCCTCCATCTTTATATATGTCCCCATCCTGGTATATGCTCCCCCATCCACGTATATACTGCTTTCATCCTTGTATATGCTCCACCATCCTGGTATGTACTCCACCATCGTGGTATATGTCCTACATCCTGGTATACAACCCCATCCTGGCAAGTAGTCCTGCATCTTTGTATATGTCCCCATCGTTGCATATGTCCCCATCCTTGTATATGCTCTCCCATCCAGGTAAATCCTCACCCATTCTGATATATATTTCCAATCCTGGTATATGTCCCCCATCCTTTAGCATGGTCCCCCATCCTGCTATATGCCCTTCATCCTGATATATTCTCCCATCCTGGTATGCTCCCGCCTTCCTGGTGTATGGCCTCCCATCCTGGTATATGCCCCCATCCAGATATATGCTCCCCCCATCCTGGTATAGGCCTCTCATCCTGATAATTACCCCATCGCCAGCGCCGACTCCGCCCCACCGCCGCATTGAACTATACTGGCGTCATAGACACCGGTACAGTTCAAAGCAATGATGGAGAAGAGAGCGTCAGATGACGCTCCCTCTCCCATCATTCCGCTCTGCCTCTGACACTGCGGGTGCGCGATGACGTCATATCATTGCGCACCCACTGTGTGCAGGGCAGACTGCAGCTGCTGAGAACAGAGCCGGGAGCAGCGCCGGGCACGAGGAGAGGTGAGGATTGTGTTTTTTTTTTTTTACATATATCAGTGAGAACTGGGGAAGGGGGTGCATCAGTGGAGTAACTACAAAGTTATGGGCCCCAGTGCAAAGTTTCAAATGGGGCCCCCCCATGCCAAAATATTTTGAACCCAAATTCACATTTTACCTATTAATTTTGCACACTATAGCTTTGTTGCAATGTTGTATAGGCTGACCTCAGTGGCGTAACTATCCGGTGCCCTATCCTAGTATATATTTATCCCCGTACTGCTGTTGTTCTGTAATGTATAAAAGAGAATAAACCATTGTACTCATGAGGGGCTTACATAGAAGTCATGGGGATCCATTTAAGAAGTATAATGCACACCCATAGTCCTCTATATAATATAATGCACCCCCATAGTCCTCTATATAATATACTGCACAGTTCATAGTCATCAATGTAGTATAAACAAATGCACCTGCATAGTGATCCATAAAGTATAATGCACCCCACAGTACTTCATAGTAGTATTATGCACCCCATAGTCATATATAGTATAATGCAGCAGCCCCATAGGAGTATAAAATGCAGCAGCCCCCAAAGCAGTATAATGCATCCCTTTCCCTCCCTACCCACCATAGTAGAATGCACCCGGTATAATGTGCCCCATACCGCGGCTTTATAAAACACAAAAGTTTTTCCTTAACTGGCAGAGCTCCTGTGATGTTCTCACCCACGATTTGGCTGAGGCGCGCAGCGTCGTTCTGGCTTATGACAGTGACGTCATACGTATGCGACATGCGCGCTGACGTCAGCTGCCGGCCTGTGATTGGCCGGCGGCTGTTAACTGTTGCCAGAGGTATATCTGGGTTTTCTGGCCTGCCCTTGTGTCACCTGCATCCCCTGCCATGTTCTGCATGCATCCCCTGCATTGTTACGCCTGCTTCCCCTGCCTTGTTCTCCCTGCCTTGCTCTGCCTGCATCCTCTGCGTTTTTCCACCTGCATCCCCTCCCTTGCTCTGGCTTCTGGAAGGCCACAGGCTGGGAGCAGTGTATGGTCGGCCCAAGTGAAGTAATGGTAGTGGACCAGGGAGCCGACAGCTCTCTATTCTGCTACAATTGTCAAGAATATCCACTTTTTGAGATGCCAATACTGTTATGAGTGTTGTTATTTGCCAGTATTTCCAGATGACCAGTCCGTTGTTGATTGGAATTGAGCAGCGGTCATTGAATGGAGAAATGACAGTGACACAGATGACAAATTGGATGTAATCGAGAGCAGACGCCATGTCGCATTTGGAAGGCCCTGATGTGCCTAAATTGTTGGAACCCCCAATTCTAACTCCAACCATAACCCCAACACACCCCCAACCCTAACCATAACCCTAACCACAAATCTAACCCTAACACACCCCTAACCCTAATTCCAACCCTAACCCTAATTCCAAACCTAACTGTTGTGAACGTGTTAGAGATGACTTCGGAGCTGAAGCTCCCTCTGGTGGTTGCTGAGGGTATTGAACCTATGTTAAGCAGCAATAGTCCACCACCTGCAATCGATGAATGGTTATCAGGGGGGACGGA